>NIUQ01005485.1:0-10682 GCA_002796945.1 Plectus sambesii
TTGCGCTTGCTGTAGCAATCATGCAGTTGCTTTAAATATTTTGCGAATAAAAGAATTTTTCTCACTATGTAGTAATTTCACCTACAACTGTCTTGATTTATCGTAATATGCACAACTGTATTGACAATTGAATATGGTGCTATGGGCCTATATATCCTCAAGTATCTCATACAGCGCGAGAATTTTAATTGGGTAATAAACATTTTCATCGAATAATTGTACTTCCATCGATGCGGTGTACTCCGTTATGTTTGTTATCGGAGCTTAGTCAATGATGAGGTAGACATGGAAAGCTGTTGTATAGCTCGACGCCATAAGCAGCAAGACAAATGCTTCAAGCAGACCATACCTTCAGGGCGGCTCAAAAGATACCTCGGCGTGTCATTTCGCGCAGAGCGAACGGATTTTGACGAGCTAGGTCTCATTTGATTGGGCTTGGCCGAACGTTTAAAAAAACGCGGCTGTTTTTGAATTTCTTTAAGGGGATGGCTACAGTAATCCAAAAACACAACTGAACAGTACCTTTTTTGGGTCGACTTTGATCCCTTGTAACTCAATTGTCTTTCATCTTAACGAATATGGTTGACCTTTCCATCTTCATCTGAAAATTTTCTTTCAGAAGTGACAACATGTAATGATGATCCGTGTAGGGACGGTGCCAGTTGCAATTCGTCCGCTACCCATTTTGCTTGTGACTTCCCACTGGGCTTCACCGGAACTTACTGCGAAACAAATCAGCCATTCATTTCAAGGGTACGCCAAGAAGTAAAGGGTTAATTAAACCAACGTGTAGGGTATATCGTTAAGAGAATTCGTCTGAGGCGCTGACGCTACGCCACAATGACGACCTTCTAAAATTATAACATTTCAAGCCAAACGATATTGTAATGATAGTGTTAGCTCCCCTACTACTAATGATTTTACTAGAGGACAGAAAAAAGGGCATAGTATCCCAAAATATGAAGCTGCCACTTACTGGAACCAGCGGCCTTCTGTTTACTTGACAGACGCTCTAACACTGAGCCAAAGCGGCTGACAATGGGTGGGTTTCACATCGCGTACTTTAGCTAAAGTCGGACTTTAGGCCTATCCTTTATCATTGCGTAAAGTCCGACTTAAGTTACAGTACGCGATGTGAAACCGGTCCATTAACTTGAAAATGGCACATCGTAAGGTCGCAGTTTACTCAGAGCTTGTGCTATTTTATCAAAACAGCAACAATCGTAAATTCGTAATCATATTTAATTAAACTATGTTCAATATTTATACCGATAAGAAAGGCGAAACCATTTGGTATCATCATGGACTCTAGTTGTTCAGCAGGTTGTGCTCGGCGACCCTGTTGTTGATATTATTTTGGAAATCGTGCAAATCTCAAGTTGTAGCAGCCGCCATAGCTCAGTTGGTTAGAGCGTGGGTCTAATAAGCCCAAGGTCGCAGGTTCGACCCCTGCTGGCGGCACACAATTTTTTATTGTGGAATAATGTTGGAAATATTACACATTAAGATAGCGCTTTATACAACTTTTTACATAGTATATATTACCCAAAGCGTGATATGCTAAAAATGGTAAACTTATGACAGTATTCCATTCCCTTATGTTGCCTAATGAAAGCAATTTGGGAAAAAAATTCATGTGCCGCCAGCAGGGGTCGAACCTGCGACCTTGGGCTTATTAGACCCACGCTCTAACCAACTGAGCTATGGCGGCTTACGGTACAAATGGTACCGCAAGATTTCCCATCTCAAAAGAACAACAGACTCTCAAAGTGCAGCTAAGGAAACAAGGATTGTCAACGATGATACTGAAAGCTATCGCAGACTTGATCGGTAGAAATGGAGTTCAATTAATCAAGATAACGAATAATGCAAGCCGCTATCTTTACAACCGTTCAGCAGATAGCACGCGTCCCAAATTGCATGAGATTCATTCCGTCTTTCTTGGACTGAGGCTACATAAATTTGTTTGATTGTCATTTGCTTTCCTTCTAATTGTCTTTACAGTAAAATTTCATTATGCGAGTGTCAAGTTTGCATTTACTGCTGTTTTTACGTCACTGGTAATTTGTTTGTTTCAGGTTGACACTCCTTAATAGTTTGAGTAAAGATGAATATTTTAACTGCACAGAAAGTTGCAAATATATATCATCTTCTGCACATCAAAGTATGGAAAAAAGAGTGGTCCGAAGAAGTATGGGATTGTTTGACTAATTGGCTTCAGTGACCTGCGCACTGGGGTGATTACATTATCCACTTCAGATTTACGGTTCCTGCTCCACTGTCATTCAGTTAATCCGAAATAAGCAAACACCTTCTGAAATTAATAGCGCGGTTTCTTTTTTATATAAACTTCAACAAAAAATTTTGTAACGAAAAAGGTATAGCAGCGAGTGGTTTCGATCCACCGACCTCTGGGTTATGGGCCCAGCACGCTTCCACTGCGCCACGCTGCTGTTATGTGCAAGGAAATTTGCTCACTTTGAAATTTCCAGAACTCGAGTCCTGACGAAAACGATTGTACCATTGATTTTCATATATCTAGCGTGATATTCGATGTTTTTTGAGCACCTCAAAACCTGATCTAGTGTCAGCTTTCACAACACTAAATAATTATTTGCCACCATGTTTCATCTCGAAGAGCATTTTTAACTCTTTGCAACTGACACTTCTCACTGTTACTATCGTTAAGGAAGGCTAGGGTAGCAAATATCAATTGAACAACTGCTTTGATACACTCCGATAGCAACATTTCCCCACGATATTTAAGTGATCTCTTTTTTACCAGCTTTGCTAGTTAAATGAGAAACTAAGTTTGTTCAATTTGGTTAAAACCTCAGGCGGATTTTAAGCAACAGCGAGAAAGGTTCAGAAATAATCGAAGAAAAAGACCAGAACAATCTAAAGGTGAAATGAACTCTCGGTCAATAGGCCAAAATCTATCAACTGACATCTCATTGGTTCACTAGATCGTTTTAGCGTTTTTGTTCGATTATTTTATTCCTTTCTTACATTTGATTCCTGCGCAACTGCATACAGCTGCCATTAACACACTATGAGCAAGCTAGATCACTGTTAGCTGTCGATATTTCATTTCCTTTCTAGCAGACAGTTTAGAGTAAATAGGGATGAGCTAGGGAATTCTAAAGAGAACCTTTATCTTTTTCACACAAAATTTAGCAGTCCTCAGTACGTCGACAACTCGCTCTGCAGTTCCATTAATCGTCAAATTACAACTCCGCGAGTCCTACAACGATCGCTTTTAAGACGGTAGATGCGTTTTCGCAGCTTTAATGAAGTATCAATTCGGTGCGGCAATTTTCAATACAAGTAAAGCTACGCAAGAATATGTACGAAAAAGGACACGTCGACAGAAACGCGATGAAGAGTCGTTAGCAAAATTGATTAACGTCAATTTTAATTATTTTATTCCATTTTATGTTTACAGTCGTGGTATCCGATGCAAATAGCGTGCAGAGATAGTTGTCTTAAGCGTTAGGATTGAAAGCGAAAGATGTCATTTGAACAATTTTGATCATTAACATTCTGAAAATCGACGACAGGAGTGCATGGAACCTGGCGCGGTGTAATGCAGGGCGCCTCCTTCCTCTTTCCATAACTCAGTAGAAGCAAGAAATTGTTACAGCAAAGCTGTTCTTCGGCAGTACTTTTTTAATTTATCGCTTTTTTCTTGCTGGATACATTGAAGGATAGTTGATTCTTAATTATTCCATTTTACCACGGCATCTGTTATGCGTGTGTGTACTCTTTTGTGTGAATGTTTCAAAGTCGTAGGCTCTTTAAGGTCGTATCACAGTGTATGTAAAAATGCTTAGATTTCAGGCAGGCGCTCGGCTGGTTAATTGAGCGACGATTGGCTTGCAAGCAATTGGAATTTAGGAATAAGCATGCTGATTCGAAGCGTCCTGTTGCTGGCCGTATTGGTGTCTTCGACCTACGCGCTCTATTTTCACATCGCCGAAACCGAGCGAAAATGTTTCATCGAGGAAATTCCAGATGAAACAATGGTCATTGGTGAGTTTTTCATGAACTGAAGGCATATTTCGTGAACTGAAAGGGGGTAGGCGATCTCGAAATCGGCTTAAGAGTTCTTTTTTCGTTCTGATTATTGTTTGAATTCGACACAGAATGATAAATAATTAAAGAAAATACAAATAAGCTCTGCAATTTTCATCATTTGTGCAGTTCTTCTTTTGGAATAATAATCATTTCGTTGATGAAGAATTTGAGCCTCATTTTTTGGCACCGCATGCATTTGCTCAGTTGCATCGAAAGCCAAATATTGTTTTTGAAGACAAAAGTCTGTGCATATCTCCAGCTGAAAAGAGTTTATTGTATGGTGATTTTAGCAATCCATGATAAGTAGCTTAGGGTTAATTACAATATAAACGTATATGATTCGCAGCTAGCTTGTCACTGATAGCTGAAGACAGTATACGACGCACTCTTAGCTTTAAATGATCGCAATTTCCCATTAAAAGCACAGCAGCTGTTATGTTTCTCGCTTTAATTTCTTAATCAGTAAGAGGAAAATGAACCTTTGATCCCTTAGCGATTAAAGTTAACAGTGTGAACCACGCAGCCAATGTGCTCAATTTAGTTTTCGATAGTAAGCAAGCTACAGTGCTCTCAGCGATTCTTTATTACTAATAAAGAAATTTTGACTATAATGTCGGACTATTGACGCCAGTTGCATTAATTTAGGCAACTACAAGGTACAGCTGTTCGACCCGAATACGAAGGGCTACGCCGACTATCCGGGCATTGGAATGCACGTGGAAATCAAGGATCCTGATGACAAGGTGATCCTGAGCAAGCTGTACACGAGCGAAGGAAAGTTCACCTTTACTTCGCATTCCCCTGGCGAGCACGTCATCTGCCTCTACTCCAACTCCTCTTCTTGGTTCAGTGGCGCCCAGCTGGTTGGTCTTACATTTGCTTTACTTACAATGGAATTCGTTAATAACGGTTTCGGTTATAACGGTAATTTGTTTATACTGGTCAAGATTTTCAGTCCCAAAGCGTACTTTTCCATACAGATAAGTTAGCTTATACCGGTATTTCGCTTATACGAGCCAAAACTTGCCGGTCCCGATAATCGGTATAATAACCGGTATAAACGAATTCCATTGTATATATATTTCTCTGGAGAAGCGGCCTTCATATAGCCACGGCAGTTATCGTCGAAATTTGCTAGTCAGTAAGAAGGAATCTTAGATTGAATTAGGCAAACTACCTCGAAAGTCGATAGCGACTCTTACTTTCGGTTTACGCTCGCAAAAGCCAAGAAATGATCATCATTCTTGGTGAAAAGCGGTGTTCAAGCACCGAAAAGCGAGCTCATCTTCAACTATGTTGCCTGGCGAGATTTCTTTTTACTGAAAAAATTTGAATAAATGTTCCAAGTTATTGTTAAATTTGAGAATAACAGTGAAAAGAGGGAATGCCAAGTTACTTCTCAGCCACCTATATTCGCTTTTAAAGTTTATTCCTACCTCATTGCGCGTGCAAATTGCGATGCAGTAAATCTCTTTTATACCGGTAATTCGCTCGTTCTGGTAAATTTGGCCATTCCAGAGCATATATTTCCATACAATGAAGCGCTTTTATACCGATATATTTGGCTGGTTCCATAAATACCACTATAAAAGTATATCACTGAAGATATCGATGAATAAAGTTGTCATTTTCAGCGAGTGCACATGGACATCCAGACGGGTGAGCACGCCCAGGACTATGAGAAGGTGGCTGCAAAGGACAAGCTGAATGAGTTACAGCTGCGTATCCGCCAGCTTCTCGACCAGGTTGAACAGATAACCAAGGAGCAGAACTACCAGCGGGTAAGATGCTCCCCCTTTTTAGAAAAGCGACTAACACCAGTGGGGCAATATATCATTGCCATGCAAAAAATAGAAAATCGACGACGTGCGCAGCTATTAGTTGCGTAGGCGCTCCTATGTTTTGTATTGATGATGGTAAATATCGGTCCACTGGTGTTAGACGCTTGTCCTTTTTATAGTCACAATTTCCAAGTGGACAACGAGAAGGACAATTTTTTGTTTTATTCCCTCTGAATCAAACTCTGTAAAAATATTTGATCACTAAGGAAAGCGATGCCTTGAGAAGTTGATATTGGCTGGCAACAGCGCGCGGCTCACTATTGCACTACCATTTATCGTAATTCGTTACTGTTGTATACTGCTTCATAACCCTTGCATTCAATTAGAACGCTAGTTCGACAAAATAGAAGGCCAGATATACAAAATATCATGAATAGCGGCGTATTTTACAAGCTGAAAAGTTTCGAGTAGCGACCGGCACAAGAGCTGGGGTACTGTAAAAACGACGATCCGAAATTGGTAGACATAATAGACGTTTGACGGTGATATGCAAAGAGACTATCGTCGTATTTAACATATGCCGCATATATTAGCGTTGGGCGTCTTGTGTGGCACGTTTGCGCACGACGTTTGAATATTTTTAAAAAATAAAATTTTGCCTTTTCTTATAAAATTACCATTACCATCGCTTTATTCACATCAAGCTGCATCGAATGATATATCGTTTTCTAGATTTCGATGTTTCTTAAATTTTGACTGCCGGTCGCTATTTCGAGTGTAAATAATAATTTCAGTATCGAGAAGAGCGTTTCCGTGCGACGTCGGAGTCGACGAATTCGCGTGTGCTGTGGTGGTCGGTGGTTCAGACTGTGATTCTCCTGTTGACCGGCTTCTGGCAGATGCGCCATCTCAAGGGATTCTTCGAAGCTAAGAAGCTCGTCTAAGTGCCGCTAACTTCCTTTCGTCTTGTAGTTTTGTCCCTGGTGATAAAATGCAATTTCTCCTTGTGTTCCTTCTTGTCTGCGTAGGAAAGCCAATTGTTGTCTCTTTTATATCTTATAATTTTCCTTTCTCTGCCAACTTTTTTGCGATACACCGCCGCTGAATGACTTCTTTTCGTTTTCATGTGACAATTCCCTATCACTGAAACAGTTGTGTTTTTGATTAGGAAAGTAGTCAAGTGAAGGCTACTTTTATTTCTGACTCCTTTTTTTAGTCATTCTTTTGAGATAATACATTGTACGAAAAGAAAATGAAGCCATTTGGGGCGCGGTTCTCGAATATAACTCTCCTCTCTTCTTAATTGGAAATTAAATGAAATGATCATTTCGCAATGTTCCATAGGTAACCTCTAGGTATTATATATGTTATATCATGTGGGTTTTGCCTGTTATCTTATTGGATAAGTGATTCTTCAGGGGCTATTCGTCAGTCTTGGCACCCCCTTGTAAAAGAAGTTTATTCAAGCTTGCTGTGCCGCATTGCTTGAAGACGTGGAAGAATCGCTTAAATTATAATTGACTCCTGAAAATTTCCTGGATTACCAACCGGGTTTTGGCCTCTTTATTAACTTATCATTTATTATGATGCGCGCCTATCTTTTTTCGAGCGCGGAGCTCCAACCAACAAGTGTATTTATTGATTATTCGCGTTGTGCGACTGATGATGATGATGTTGTTCTTGTTGCTTTTACCGTGTTTTCGTCATTAATAGGAGAAAGGAATTCAACGATTAAAAATGTTGGTTTTTTCTATTGAGGTTGTGTTTTGCCCTTTTATGGATTTTTTCGATTTTGCTGCTTCATGGAGCTGCTGTTTGTCGATTAATAGTGAAACAGGCAGTTGATAATGCTTTGATTGTTTAAATTCGTTGCTTACATTTTAATTTGCATGGCAAAAAATGTGCGACAATTTTAACGAACGATGCATTTTTAGCCGTCTGTGTTACAAATCACACAGAAACCATGGAGTTTTAAAGTCAAAAAATGCTTAAAGGGGCGAAATATGACCGCTACTACATCATAACGCGCGTTGTTGTATTGTGAAATTGTTGACATTTTTTGTTTCTGCGGTTAATGGGGAGATAGCAATAAAAGTATTTTTCCTATTGACTGCCAGAATCGTTGATGGTCGCGCCTGCGCAATGTGTAATGGTATCAAATCCCACGGCAAATACAAGCAACGCAGTTTCTATCGGATATGGTTATTCGTTGCAACATATTGGCTTGACAGTTTCCGGTTTCTCGAACACCAGTGCTTTTTTGCGCAATGAACAGTTATTTATGAATTGATTTCAGTTAGCTCTGTTTTTATTATCTATTGGATGTAGAGTAAATTTGAACAGCGCGTTGACTTTAATACTAATGAGATTATTGAAAGTTAAAGTTAACCATATGCTAATTAGCCAAATGAATGCTTGAGAACTGACTATGAGAATTAGTTAGCACAACAATCTGCGAGTTATGCGCGGAACAAACTTTCAAATCCGACCTCGGATTGCAAAGGGTTAGATGTCCAAGAACATGCCTATCTGCGCTTTTATTCCTTGCGATTCCAGATTGAAGTCACGTGATCTGAGATGTCACTTCCGCGCATCTGGTCCAGAAGTCGACATGCCTTTTGCTCATCCAGACGACACTTTGCAGATATAGCTGTACGTTTTCAATTGGGCACTTGTCAATTGGCGGCAGCAAACGCTCAAAGACATGGTGTTGCTGTATTGATAACAATAATTCTGACCGGATTTATAGGCACTGCAATAAGGATATGCAACATGCGATAGAAATGCATTGATAATTCTTGTGCATCTGCCAGAATTATTTTCGCACTGCATCAATACCATTTCATCTTTAATTAGGCCACTTTTTATATTAAAAAAGGATATTTCCTATATAGGTGTTACTTTTAAAATAGTATTATTATGCCCTTTATTGATATAAAACTGTTCCTGATTCAATTAGCTTTAAAACTTTTAGAGTCGTAGACGTGGTATTGTTGTCGGCTTGTTCGAAAATGCTGAGAAGAATGCTCCATCAACTTCGGACAATTTAACGGCCGCTTCAAGGGAAATCAACGAACGTAGCGGCGGAACCCTCTTGAAGCAGCTGAATTAGTAATTTAGTCTATTTTTGGCGTAGTTTTAGTCTCAGTTTTGCTTAGTTGCTCATTTTCAAAGAGTTCTTTTCAGCACAAAACCCCTGAAGAATGGTCATCAAAGGATACTCTACGGCTTAGATAAGGTTCGTTACCGTTCAGCTTATAATGATCGCGAAAACGATTCTTTTTTTAAAAATGTTTCATCATTTTTCCTTTCGATCGATAAATCTTTCCACCCTAATTCATTTCTTCTTTTGCATTATGTCTTTGTTAACCAGCGGATAAAAGGTAACGCATCCACTGCTGCACATAAGGTCCTGGCAGAAAATGAAAATCGCTCATTATCACTAAACTTAATGTGTGGTTGCGTAAAACTTCGAAGTTATCTCAATTTCATCTTGCTTAGGCTAAGCCAGTCTAAAAACTCTCATTTAATAGGTTGATCGGTTGTACAAAATTATGCATTATGTGAAAAGAATAGAAAACTTTATGCTGTAGATAACAAAATCATCAGTGACACTCATTTTGACGGAACGGTTGTATCCATGAAAACGAGAAGTTAAGTATCTCTTGCATGCGACTAATAGTTAGCGGCTGGCAAAGAAACATTTCAGTGTAGAGATACTTTAAAATTTGTTCAAAATCACTTTGTCTTTGTAGGAAAATTGCGGATTTAATCTGAACTTTGCAGTCTGATGAATCCCTGGTGTGCTCGGTGGTTGGTCTCGGGAAGAAAGCTGCCGGAGTCGACACGAGTGAGCAGATCCACGAGGGCAAGGATTCGGTCAGAAAAGCCGTCGCTGGTCCGTTTTTTTCTTACTCTATTTGGAATCGCCAGAGACCTTTTCAGCCGGCGTCTCTGCGTTGAAATCTGCTGGGGTGACGATGATTCAAGTGGACTCGTGCGGTCATCCCGATGGTACGATCGCATTGATTTCAAAATTAATGTTTGATATTCATTATCAACATATTTTTACATTTTTCGTTGCAAAAAACCAAGTGTTATGAATTAATATCGTTGGATTTACAATATTGCGGGATGAATTGCAGTGCACTGGGGCCAGTTTCATAAAACTGTTGAGCTGTTGAGAATTGAGAAATGAGGAATTGAGGCGCACGTCGATTGGTCAGTTTTGAATTTCAAAACCAATGAGGGCGCGCCTCAATTCCTCAATTCTCTACTCTCAATAGCTTAACAGTTTCATGAAATTGGCCCCTGTTTGCATTTTGCCAAATCAGAATATGTCGCCCAAATCAATCGAACGAATCTGATCACTCAAAGTTTCAGTAGAGATTATTTTAGCGGCCGCTGAAGGTGCAGTGCTGTCGTTGCATACTTACGACAAGTTGAAGTCCGTCAAAAGTCGAGATCCGCTTGTTCGAATAGAACCACTTGTCCTAAATGGAACGTAAGTATTTTATATTTTAAGTCGAATGCAACATGTTTCGAAAAAAAATAGATATACTATAATTTTCAAATATTTTTCTATATTAGTTTTACAGAAAGCAATTTATTTGGGTTTTACCGTATTTGGGGAGTATAGCTCAAAGGGGACATTAAGAGTAGGGCTGTAACGGGGACGGGGAATTCGGAATTCCGGGGACGGGGAATTTCGGGGGCGGGGAATCCGGGGGAGGGGGACAAAATTAAATTCCGGGGACGGGGAATTTCGGGGACGGGGACAAAATGAAATTCGGGGGACGGGGAATTTTCGGGGACGCCGATTTC
>NIUQ01005486.1:0-10655 GCA_002796945.1 Plectus sambesii
GTATCCCATGAGCTAGGCGTTGACTGAGAGGCCCACTATACTGAGAGGTTCACAAGATCACATTAAGCTATTTAGCAACAAAAGTTCTCACTGGATAGCTCAAATTACATCGCTATTCCAGCAATGCAACGATGAAAGGTGCTTCATTGCTATGCATAAACATTAAGAAAATGCCTTTGTTGTTAACGCCACGAGACATTCTGCGCAATTAACATCAAAGTTTGAATCGAAACATGATTAAAAACCTTTGCAAAGTATGAAAACTGGAGTATTAAATCAGGCTCGAAAACTAATCAGGAAGATACTTTAAAAAAATCTTACTTACGAAGGCAGAATGAGCCAGGAAGTCTTCCATCGCATCATTTTCGAGGACATCGTGGTACTATGGTTGCTACAACACTTCGGAAAACCGATTGTGCACCTTCCAGCAAGACTTTGCGCTCGCCCATAAACCCTAATCAACCAAACAATGATGCAAGCAGCATTTTTCCAATTTTTTTGGATTTTTGGACTGGCCCATCTCCATGGAAATCTTGCGAATTGTGATCGATAAATTTCATTTCCCCCTGAAATAAATATGCTTGTTAACACTTCGAAAACGTCTCTCTGATGTAAGATAGAATCCATGAAACGTGACAGAATGCTCATATGTAGGTGAAGTTTTTAGACCTTATGATCTGTCAATCTATTTGAGTGAAATCTTCTCATTAGTGCTCTACGAGGCTTGCATGAATATGCTTCATTGCTCAAGCTCTTCTCTATTGTAGTTAACATGAGCGAAAGGGTTTTCGAACGTTCTCCCTTCAAATGAAGACCAAAATGTGTTTGAAATGTCTTTTCCAACCACTAGCTCGTGTGCAATCTCAGGCGATCCCGACTAATCTCTATTTACTATCGCAGGAATTCACCGCTGCATTTTTATTCACTATTCAGCGATGCATAAAGTATGCTTTAAGGACACTCGCAGGTAAGATTTTTAAGTAAAAGCGGACAGTTATTGTGCGGTTTATGTTTCGATAAATACCTTAGACGGAAGCAGAATTTAGGTAATATTATAATTTTCAAAATATAAGTCTAGAGGCGACTAAATATGACTGCTATATGCGATTTTCAGTGTAACTGTTAGGAACGTTAATAAAACGGCACACATTTATTGATCCATGAACATTTGGACGCGGCATTGAAACTAATCCACATTGAACAAAGGATTCACTGATTTCGATTCGAAGCAACCTTCCGTGCAGGTCGCAATAGAGCATCTTCCTTTTTCAAAAAGACCTGCGTCATCAGCTGCTTGATTTGAAAATGCTCCGCCATCTGGCGCAAAGTTCATTTCCCTGTCTAGTGATATCGAATAATCGCTAGCTTATCGGTCTGATAATAACATCTTCCTTTTCAAAGGCCGTTACATAGCGGCAGGCTAACAGACACTCGGAATTATACACACTGGCTTCACCATAGCACCCCTCATGCAGTCAGCAGAGGCTGCTCCTTGCCACATTTGCAAAAAAAACTAATATAGCTCGCAGCGATCACAGTTGGAACATTTTTTGTTGACAGGCCTATCAACTGTTCTAGCAACGTGGGATTTTTCGAAGCAAATTGTTCTAAAGGGTTGCACAAAATAATAATAACAACGAAAACCGAACGGTTCATAAATATCACCACTTTTATGAATTAGAAACAGCCTAATTCCACAAGTCGTCTGAATTGTGATTTTCAAAGAGAACTGCCGAAAAACAAAGGCTGTTCAAAATAAAATAATGCGTCCAATTGAATGAGCGTCCTCAGTTACCCGCCAGTTGTAGATGTAGCGACAGACAGACGTGCGCTTCTATGACAAATGATAGGGTACATGACATTAGATTGGCTAGAAGTGAAAGATTGCTATTCCCGGGCAAATATTACCACGTGTTTTCGATAATTTTGTGAAGGAAACTGCTAAAGCTGTCTATTGAAACACACTTTTTGGAAAGCAAAGTTCTTACATTCCAAAGTTAAAGTTTCGGACCTTTAATACACGAACTGCGAGGCTGCAACGATCCAGTATCTGTCAGTTACCTTATAATTCGATTTATCCTCTCAGACCCACTGACACAATTTTCAATATCCAACTCAAACGAACATTTCCATTGATTCCTTTAAACTCCAATACGCCTACCCTTTCTTCACCTTGAGAGAGATTCGTTAGCTTCCTCTTTGAAAGCACTGGATATGTGATCACATTATCCGGCAACAGTTGAATCACCCAAGATCTTTGACGCCTCCTGATGTTTCCGTCATTAAAATACTATGCCTGATAGCTTGATCTAATTCTTCGCTCAAATGGCTGACCACTTCTTGACGATATATAAGATCCGACGCCGATGCGAGCAACGCTCGTACTTCCTTGGTAAACCATCTTCATATCTCCAACAGTGAATTTATCCAACATATATCGTCATGGAACCGAAAGAAAGCCTCCGCCACCGCATTTCTCCAATTCAGCCAAAGCTTGTGGTCAATCATGTACTTAGCACCATGTCCAACTTAAAGATCGGTCCTTCGAGTCGCTCATTGAAATCGGTATCATTATGGTTGCTTAAGAATACTTTTTGGCTGGTGACTTACCTTCTAGGCTGCTGTCTAACCATATGGTTGTGTATGAATTTGCTAATTGACTATTCAAGCGCTCCCATTAAGACGCGCGTGAAGGCAAGTATGGTTAAAACGGTAACGCTGCCTAATATAACCGTTTGTGTGCCCTTCAATGCGACACAGATGTTTCCGCTTAACTCATCAAGCGCAACACCATATTCGGATTCGGTAGAAGATTTCTTTTCGGAAACCATTGAAGACGGTAGATTTGATACGAAGAATTATATCCAAAAGTGGAATAATTCCACGGAAAACATCTCCAGTGAAACGCTTTTCATTCTATATAAATATCTTACGATCATGCATGAGGCGGAATATTTGCGTGAAGTGATGGAGAACCCGTTCACAAACTTCAGCAAGAGAGTGGTATCGGATCAAAAAAATGCCTTGTTGAATATTTCAGTGCAAATACAACAAATGAACATTACGGTTGATGAAATCAAAAACATTCTACTGGAATATTTTAAGATTGGCCCTCTCAACTTTTACGGATACTTTGAAGTTTTATTTTGCATAAGACGCTACAACCTTGATCGATGCGATCCCTTTTTTACAATAGATTATCTGGATCAAAATCAAATTTGCTTTAAAAAGCATAATATCACTCTTCAAGTTGTAGGCGATGACTATTACATTGTAATACTTATCTTCGATCTGCTAAATATCATCGAAACAACTGGTAGGAAATTAATATTCAATTTAAATGGAGATGCAACGCCACCAAATTTTGCTACAACTGCAGATGAGAGTAGTATCGTTGAAATGACACTTGGTTATTTGACAGAAATGTACATTGATTATGAGGTAAGAACATCGACAATCAATTAATTATAAGTAGTAATCGTAGTAAGTGATTTTTCCTGAAAATTTAATAAGTTCACCTGATACAAGATTAACAAAGATAAGACATGAATATTACATGTGCCTAGTCTTCCAGTTAGAAGTTCCTCAAATTAAGCCCTATGGCGCTTCTGTTTGGAGATGAAAATTTCAATTATGTACCTGTAATTAACGGGTGTTTCAGAACTAATGACGGTCTCAGTATTTATTAATTATCTTAAGATGGTATCATTGATGTTTATAGGAAATGATAGAGAGAGCTTTGTTCAAAATTTAACGGGGAATCTTTTTAAAAAACTGCAGATCAAACCAATTAAAACTGACTGAGATAATCAAAAAAATACTGAGACCGCCATTAATTCTGAAACACCCGGTACTATGCCATACCACATCTTGAGGCAATAAAATTAATCAATTTTTCTCATTAAAAAAGGTTAAAACAATCCCTTTTTCTAGAAATTTTGCTCATGATTCGATTTTTCCAAGAACTCCGCTAGGGTTAGTACTTTTACATCTCTAATAGCGGCTATTTTGCCATTTAAACACAGAACAACATTAACTCAATTTTCCAAACAGAAGTTTTGAGGCCTTTATTTATATTTCGAATCGGATAGACAGTGGGCTCACGCCTCTAATTACCCTGTTAAGGTAAGTCTTTAGAAAAAATGCTACCTTTTGTCAGTCCCGAAACAACTCACAGACGCAACTGTGCTCTATGTTATGATATTGCTTGCAGAGTGTTTATCATGGAATACCGGCAATGGCAGATGGAAAACTGCACTGTTCATACCAGACCCGTCGAGAATGTGAAGAAGAATGTAGAATTGATCTCATAAAAGTTAAATGTAGCTGCACGCCTGCTACTTTTATCATTAGACAAAGTGACGAAATTAAATGCACATTAGGGCATTATGTAAACTGCCTTAATTACTCTGGTAATGAAGATGTGGAATGCCGAAAAAACTGTCCCCCTAATTGTGAACAATCGAATTACAAGATAAGCAAGCCATTTTTAAGAGGGCATGAACCTTCATTGGTCAGTCTCCAAATAACGCTTAATAAATATGATTATTTGATTTATGAAGAATATTTCAAGTGGGATTTTACGGATCTTATTTCCGCTATTGGAGGAGCGTTAGGAATTTGGCTTGGCATTGATTTTATTGTTCTGATTGAATTCATATTCACATTAGTGGCAAAGGTTTTCCTTAAAGTTTCATCATTGGCTAATTTGAAGGCGGCAACGGTCGAAGTCAAGCAATATAAATTCAACATTTCATTATTCAAGAAAGTATTTACCTCATTAGACATTGAAGTTCCACCACAGTTTACGCGGATGACTCTTTTCAAATGGTTGACTGGAATGCTTCTTTGGGGGATAATTTATTTAGCCGGTGGCGTGGTCACAGCGCAGTTATGTTTCCAGCTGTATGATCAATATACAAAGGGTGAGTTGAGAACAAGTATGTACGTATCTTTCAACAGAACAATGTCATTGCCTCCTGCAACCCTCTGCCTCAGACATAGCATCAACTATTATAACATTAATCCCAATTGTATGCCGTCAATGAACAATACGGACGCATTAAGTGACTATCTAAACCAAAAAAATATCAGCAAGGAAAGTATTCTTCAATACGGTAGCAATGGTTCGAGATGGCCGCATGTAATGATATATGTAGTTTACAAGTACTTGAGCGTTTTATATGAATTCGAATACAATGTGCTAACTTTTCTTGCAATAAACCATATTAAAAAACCAATCAATATATGGGAAACGTATTTTACTATTGATATGGCTTATTTTAACTTGGAAGAATACTGCATTGATCCTTCGAAAGACTGTTCTAATTATTCATCATATGGAATACGGCAGTGTTTTCATGATAACTACTACGAAGAATGTAAAGGTACGTTCATTGCATCGGTTTAGAAAACTCGAAATAAGTTTAATGAATTATATATCAGGTAACGCTGCCATAAAATTTATTTTTTTTGAAAAATTATATTTGATTGCAGTATTTTAATTGATTTCACATTTTAAAAGCAAACATTATACTAAAACAGTTTTCAAATATTGTGGAACGCAACATGCCAAACTCTGCGTAAACAATATGAAAATTAAAATTTTCCGCCGTGTCTCATAGCCAGAACTTTTGCAAAAAATCTTACATAATTTTTATAAGTTTCACCCTGAAAACCCTAGCAGCCCCAAAATTTTAACGAAATCCGAAAACGTTTTTTTAACTGTGCCAATACAAACTCGGTGCGTATAAAAAGCCGACCTTAATTATAAATAATTGAAAAAGAACAACAAGCATGAAACTGAATAAAAAAACATAGGTTTATCTAGAAGATATGTAATAAGAGATTGAAAAGAAATAGATTATTGCATAATCTTGATATAGTTTTTACAATGTAACGTTGGGGGTGAGGTAACAGATAGGTGTAAATTCTTATATTATTTTTCATAAAGTATAATTGTTTAACCGTGATCCCAAAACCAAAGACTTGCAAATTTTAGATAATGTTTCGACTACACTTACGCGCGACTGCGCAAATGCTATCGAGAAAGTTCTTATACCAAAGCTTGCCGAGCTCAATATTACACTCGAAGAATTGCGCCAAGAAACACTTTATCAACTCAATAGCGACGCTCAGCTTGCGTTCAATCTTTTTGTTTCGAACAAGAGCACTGCAATCAACAACATACGACCCGCAGCTTTCAATGCAGATTCCTACTGTATGTACATTCCTCTTGAGAACTTCGAATACACAAGCGAAAAAAGTTACGCTGAGATTGCCATAAAAAGTAATAAAATATTAAATGAAGAATGGTACGATCCAATTATATTTTCATTAGATGGAATGTTTGCTAACCTTGTTGGTAGATCGAAAACAGAAATATTACAGCAAATCGTGCTCGGGACTATTTTCGAAATGGCTTTCGGCGAATCGAAAAGCTTTTCCTTGCGAATCAATTATAAAATGGCCTTGGAGCCGGATTCAGAAAAGTGCATCAACGTCAAGAGTAAAGATGAATGGGACTTGATAAATCATATCCAGTATTTTGAGGAACTGTGCAACTGCTCACCAAACAGCTGGCCACAGCTGTTATCTTCAACGAGTAGAATGTGTACGTTAGAAGACTATAAAACATGCCCAATAATTAATGGAAGCAGCTGGTATTTTAACTGGGACAAAACATGGGGCTCGCTCTGCAAAAAGACGGAGGTGGACTGGATAGACAATGAAATGAGCGCTATAGAAGCCAGCGGGACAGATACTTTGATTTCGCGTATACGATTTCGCGTTGAAGACTTTGTGTATCTGACAATTGAAGAAAAACCAGAAACGACTTTTGAGCAATTTGCTGTTGCCTTTGGCGGCACGTTAGGCATTTTGCTTGGTCTTGATTTTCGATTCATTGCTTGGCTCATTTTCACGCCTCCATTCTTCCTAATAAGTCAAATACTGTACAAGTTAATTTACAAAAAAACATTCTTTTCGAAGCCAATGAAAAATACGAAACTGAAAACTGCGCTGAATACTAAATATGCACATGGGATAGCAAGAATTTTTGAACTCGACCTTTCAAATATTCTGAAACTAAATAAATTCGTATTCATTAAAAAATTGTTAAAACATGCTTACTGGTCATTATACTATACATCTGGAGGAATATTAACTTTCTTGCTGTTTAAATCTGTAGTCATTAACTATATGCGCAACAACAATGCTGAAGCAAAAATTGAACCAAAGAAGAACGAATCCATTTCACTCCCTTCACCAACGATCTGCTTGCCTTTTCTCCCTTTGAAAACCGATGATGATCATGGACAAAGCAATATTACTTCCACGAATTTTGTTCAAAACTATTTATCAAGCAAAACAAAGATGGGCTTACTAGATGACGAATGGAATTCTGCATTTATCAACTATGTGCACTCTTATATCGTGCAATATGGAAAATATGAATGGTTTTCTCTTGATGACTTTCCAAAAAATATGGATCATTCGACATTCTTCGACGTTCTCGATAACATAACTAATATTATGAACATAACTTTTGAAGAATTGAGAGAAAAATTTGGAAGTGAATTAGCAAAACGGTATTATCTGAACATAACGTACTATGCAAGTACATTGGACGAAATTACTGAAACCCTAAACACTAACACATTGTTTGTTGACGACTCGAAAATCTGTTATAAGCCATCGATGGAGTCGCTGGCTTTTAATTCTTTTTCAAATTTTTTAAAAATTACTGCAAATGGAAAGCTAATGCGCAAATCTGACGAGTATTTCGATAACTTGGCACCTATTAATATCGACTTATACGGCAGGAACACGAACAAGAGAGGAGCGACTATTCTTGACGCCACAGTGTCGAGCAGTTTTGGCGAAAATACAACCGTAGCGCTTGAGATTGACAATATTATTTTGGCGCAGCCCGTCGTTGGCGGGGAAACGCACTGCTCAAAATCAATCTCACTAGAACAGTGTCGAAGTTCTTGCGTTGCTATAGCAATTCAAAATACCTGTAAATGCTTGCCACGGACAGTAACTTTGACGACATCCGAAAATGCTCAGTTTTGTACTCACGCTGTCTACAAGCAATGTAATTTTACTTTGCAAAGTGACGCATTCGCTTGTTTTGACGGCTGCCTTGAACCGTGCGAGAGAATAAGATTTAGTGCTAGGAGCAGTATGCCTAAATTGCCTTTGGAAAGTATCAATCATATGGAAGTTAACCTTAGAATAAGCTCATTCAAATATCAATACTTGGAAGAACAGTTTGTGTATACGACTGATGAATTTATAGGAGAGATTGGTGGCGCGCTAGGCTTGTATCTGGGACTGAACGTTCTCATGTTCATCGAATTCTTTTACGCACTATTTGTGCTCCTGTATGACAATTGTGTGACGAAAAAGTGGGTGAAAGTTGAAACTGTGCCAGATTTGGATGA
The DNA here is from genome assembly GCA_002796945.1 of Plectus sambesii. Taxonomy (NCBI): domain Eukaryota; kingdom Metazoa; phylum Nematoda; class Chromadorea; order Plectida; family Plectidae; genus Plectus; species Plectus sambesii. Next base: position 8,448 of record NIUQ01005486.1, read on the forward strand.
CAAAGTCGATGAAGCTTCAGCATAATTGACATTTGACTAGAAGCTGAGCATTATCTGGCTCATTTAAGCGATATTCTTTATTTGCATCAACATTTATCAAAATTTGCGTTTTTTATGTTCATATTTCAGTTGATTTTTTCGCAATTGCACTGCTATGATACCGTATATGATGTTCAATGTGCATGTTATACGACAGTGAATGAACTTTACCAATTATTTATATCCGCACTTATCTAGTTTTAACAAGGTGAGCAGTAAGTACTTGGCAAAGTGGAAATTCGGAAATAAAAGTAACTTACCTTTCCAAATTATCTATGTAAACAAGATACGTTTACCTTGTTGCCCAGCACTGTCCGCGTTCTCGGTTCTCATGACTTACTATAGTTGTTCACTTCGCCCCTTGAGGGGGCGAACGAAAGTAAAAGAGGGGTTCGGCAGTATTGTTACATACACCTTCGGAGTACGCAGAATACAAAGACATGTTCGCCATGAAGCGGTGGTCTTTTTATAGCTGAATAATCAATATCATTTTAATATAGAGCTATTCCTCGTTGATTTGACTTTGGAAAATGTCCTGCTTTATCTGCAAAGGGTCTCTTTCAAAGCAGAAATGCCATAGAAGTATGTGCCTGGTACGTGTCTTCAAACCATTGACTTGCATCCCCCACAAAGCGCCGACGGGTGCCCACTCGATATGTAACTGAATAGATTGGAACGTCATACACCGACGCAGCGTTGTATCGCATGTCATTCCGAATGTGAATCGCCTTCTTTATCAACCATCGGCTCCTCAGCATGACTAACGATTTCATAATTCAAATTGCGAAACGAGAACGATCTTTATTAACTATGCGCATCACAAGAATTTCAGTGCGTTAACTGAGTAATTAAGCTGCAATCTGTGTGTACATGATAAGTAGTGGTTGATTTCCTCACTGTGCATTTTCAGTGATCACATTTTAATTGAAAGATTCGTTTGCGACACTTCCTCACAAGTTCTGATTATTACTTGACAGCACGTGACACCTCTCTCTTTGCCCGCTTTAGTTTCGGTGATATCATCTTTTGCTGCGGTGAAATCCAGTTTAAAAAATTAAATCCCCATCACCGCCAACGATTCACTTCGCTTGCATTAACCAACTCTTTGCCTAAAGTAAACGCTGGTGAACGTACAGACAAAGTGCTATATGATTGATTATTAGCAAATAAATTTCGAAAATATCAAGCGCAGAGTCCTCTTACGCACGAAAGCTCTCGTTTCAGTTCGGCCGACAGTAAACATCGTAAATAAAATATTATATGAGATCGAAAATATGAAAATAACCGGCATTGAAATGATTTTTTGAATAATTCATGACTGATCTTTGCTCATCTCATACAAATCATTTGGTACTGCCAGACATGTTAGTGTCACAAATGAATTGAGATGCGATAACTTGATTGATTCATTGGTTAGCAGCGGAAGATCTGTCCATGAGCAGAGTGCAACTGAGGATGCAGAGTATTATTTGACCGTTTACGCAACTGAAATGTGATGGAATTGATTTACGAAATGTCCTTGACAATATTTGTTTGTCAGCGCGCATCGGCCGCGACTGTGACGCCATGCCCATCCGCCGGATATAATGACTTGATACGAACATCATACAAATATGTCAAACTTTGTATTGTGCTGAAGATTAATATCACAAGACAAAATGTCAATACGTGACGTAGCGCCGCGCACTGCCAAAATCAACAAAATTTGACGATGTGCTATATTACGTCATTTACGCACCAAAGTTACACTTTCGACATAGTATCGGGAAAGAATTTATTAGAAGGCAAAAGTATAAACAAGAACAGATTGTTTTTTGATTGTTTACAGAGCTCTACGTATAAGAAAAACATAGGCAATGTCATGACACTATGAGTCACTGATCTTCACACATCATTCAAAATTTCAAATAGTAAAAATGATAGTATCATTTTATTCTTGCATTAAAAATCGTTTTTGGGCAAATGAAACTATAAATTGTGATCATACACTCTTCTTTTCTACTATAATAAGGTTTAATAATATACGATTAAATAAATTTCGTTAAATAAATTGTGCAGGCTAAAATTGCATTTTCTCGTGTTAAGACCGGACGGCGAAGACGTGCCATCCTATACTGCTTAGAATTATATGAAGTGAACAAAACACTCCACAACGCCTACGGCTTCATG
>NIUQ01005487.1:0-10780 GCA_002796945.1 Plectus sambesii
ACGTAAACAAATGGACATCCATGGTAAATGCTTGCAGTAACTTACTCTTTATAGGGACTTGGGGGGGCATTACTTGTTCTTGATCTGACGCTGAACGTAAATACCTACTTGAGTCTCGCCAGTATAATGCATTCAATAACAGACGTATTTCTCGTGCATCTACACTGGTACCTCTGACGTCGTTTATTCACACTTGATGCTTGTTAAAGGCCTTACTAAGATGACGCATTACAAATGAAACATTACTAATATGATTTTTAATTAGTGGACATACTTGAAAACAGGAAGCAGCTTGAGAATGAATATTTACCAATACAAGCATTTGCTCAGCAATTAAACATCCATCACCGTGTTGAAAGAGATGTTGAAGCATCGCATTATGAAGGGGTATCATTCTTACCATCATCTTTTGAAAGGATGCCCGGCCAAAACCGCCGTATGACGTTTACTTTTGATTTCTCCAGTAATGCAATTTTTATTGCCCTCTAAATAAGAATACACATGTCTTATCTCAATGTTAGCCAACTTTGAGCACAACAATCTACGGTTAAAAATCCTCACCTCAAAATATTAGGGGTCAACCGATAACTTGGCGGCGTTGATAATACCACTGTTTTATTTCTTGATTGATGTTTTGATTTCATGTCAGACATTTGATCTATGGTTCTCCGACCGGTTTACAACATATCGCAGTACAGTAACCGCCCACGCTCTGATTACATCACATAATTTTTCGTCTTTCCTACGATGAGATGGCCGTCTCAAGAGTTATGACTCGTGTTGACTGCATGAGGTAATAGGAACCGCGTGTCAACGTCCATCATATCATTAAACGTCCGCGCCATGTCGTTCGCCGACTGCGATCTTTGATCACGGATGTTGGGCTGGTTTGAGTATATGAGAAAGCGGCACACTCCGCCCTACAGGGAAACTTTATAATCTCGGCCCAAACGCACTTGTCCTTCACGTTTAGTTTTGTGTTTCGACAACTCAGCTGACCAAGATTTGCTCTACTCGCGTGCTACGCGACCAGAACGTCATGAACCACAACAAGAAGATGATTCTTGCCTTTTGCTTTGTCGCTCTGTTCGTCTCCGTCTCGTTGGCCGATGTCGCCGATGATGATACTGTAGAGAGCAGAAGTAATCGGTAAGTAATCTTATTTGGTTCAGCGCTTTTACTGATAAAATTTACAGCCAACTTTCATGATGATCATTTATCATCGTGATAATATTTTTCTGAATAGCGCTTCTGCACGAAAATCGAATCTAAATGAAGAGCTGTACTGGCAGTAGGAACGTTACGAATATTGTTATTGCGTGAGACTTAACTTTACCAATACTGTGATGGGTGGTATTTTTCCATTCACGGGTACATGCCAAAAATCTGCGCTGCAAGCATTTCAAGTCTATTAAGAGCAGCAAGCTGGTTATCAGTTACAGATTGAGCATTCTCTTTGCCTTCTAGAGCAAAACGACACTGGAGAGGTGGATATGGAGGATACGGCAACGGCGGCTACGGCGGATACGGTAATGGATATGGCGGACGGGGTGGCAACTATGGCGGATATGGTCGCGGATATGGCGGCTACGGCAACAGCTATGGTGGCTACAGTAATGGCTACGGCAACGGCTATGGCGGTTACGGCAATGGTGGTTACGGATATTACGGAAAGTAACCAATAGTAAAAGGTAAGGAGCAAATAAAACGACTGCAAATTATAAATATGAACAAGCGAAGTGTCAATTTAAAAAAATTTAAATACTGCTTCATTATTTGTTTAAATTTGCGCCTGAGATTTTATGGAAATTAACAGTAAAGAGAACCATGAAAGAATTTTGGATAACCCAGTCGGATTGCATCATAAAATGAAATCTCTGAGAGTCCACACTTTGACTCATTAATCGTTAGAAATGCAGGCATTGGAATTGTAGAAAATGGGCCGGTTTCACATCGCGTACTTTAACTAAAGTCGGACTTTACGCAATGATAAAATATAGGCCTTAAGTCCGACTTTAGCTAAAGTACGCGATGTGAAACCCACCCATTATGATGTTATATGGTCTGAGTATTTTCAGGAAATCCGGTTTCAAAGAATTAAACCCGTGCAACAAGCCAACGTATGGTTTTGCCGTGAAACTCATGCCCAATACTTGTGCAGGTTTCATTATTATTTCTTCTGTGTAACTCGTTATGGCGGGTATTGTATGAATACTGCAATAAAATGCTTATTAAAGATCAAAGTGTGGTGCGAACACAAATTATCAACATTTGAAGGGTTAATTGTACAGGGTATTTCAGAAAATGGCTGCAAGATTTAACAAAATAAAGACCGCGAGGTACGCCGAACTACATACCACGAAGGATAACCTTAGCGAGGACTTTCATATTGAGGGATGCATGAGAGCTGCACCTTCAAGGGATGTCTGATATAGGTGAAAAAGTTGCAAATGCCCATACCCTAAATTTCAAATTTTTTCGTTTTCTGAAGCGCGGAATGTGAGAACAGCAATTGAGGGTCGGTGAAAAACGTTTCTGAGGCACGGACATATTGACTGATATGCTAAAGTCCTCATGATTCGCAAAGTACCTTAAAAGCGACACCGACACGCTGACTTCACTGAATGAGTACGCTATATCAATATTTTCCGTTCTGTACTTTTTATGAAGTTTTTGACTTGAAAGTTCTTTTTCTCTGACATTAGTGAGCAAACAGCGCTTACTGGTTGCATTTCAATCAAATTTATACGAGTTCTACATATGGAACTGACCGCATAAGCTTTTCATTGACAACAAAGACTGTCTTAATATTCTTATAACAGATCAATAAAACTCGAAGATTTGCGCATATTAATCAATGCGTATATTGTCCTTCTTTGAACGCTTACTATTCATTGTGGCCCGCTTGTTCACTGGAAAGTCTGGTACCTTGGTCCGCATCAAATTTCATAAGCAGTGTTCATTGTGTGCATGATACGTTGCATTGCGGTGATTGGGATATTAATCACGAAGGTGAAACATGTTTTTGCTTCATGAATAAACGTATTTCGACCGCGATTAATACATGCACTATGCACTCACAATTTACCATATTACTAACTGTTGAAATATTATTCTTTCAGTTTGCAATTTTAGAATGGAGAAATATTTGACGTTGATTGCTATCATAGTGGTTTTCATTCAGTCGACGAAAATTGCCAATGGACAACTACCAGAAGCAAGGCAGCGCCAAAAACCTAACCGAGAACAGGTTTTTTATATTTATTTTTAATTTTATCTTAAAAACATTACAATTAGAGCGCTTGCGGTTTTTGAATTTGACAAATTAGTAAGTATTATTTTCTCACTCCGTCCTTAGCGAACTCTGCTCATTTTTATCACTTCATACTTTTCTTTTGTTGTTTGCTTAGAGAAAAATTCTACGTAAATGGCTATCGTAATAAAAGAGCATGTTTGCCATTGAGCGGTGGTAAGGTGTGGATCGAGGTAACATTAACTGAAGAAACGTTGATAGATAAAGCTCGATGTTACCAATCCTAGTCTTTACCTTTCGACAGTCATAAAGAAGCAAAGCCGCTTTCTTGACCAATATCGTGAAACTGTCGTAATCAAAAATTATTATAATCACAATAGATTTCATAGTAATATTTTTGAAGCAGTCTCCTCCGCTCTCCACATTACGTTACGACGGCCCTGAGCCTTGTAGAGTCTAAAGTAATCGTAAAAATGCTCGAAATAATTGACCAAATGCGCCAAGATACAGTGGTTGCATCGAAATGCGATATCGGTAGAGCGCCATTAGAACCATACATGGCTTGAAGATCCTTAATTGAGTGTCTCGACATGGACAAGCCCTGTGAAATTTTCATAGGCGTCACCGATATACCTTTATACTTATTGTCTAGCTATAATAAGAGCTTTATTTTATCATGCACCTGTAACATTTGAGAAAAGTTTAGCTGAAGAAATATTTGATGGGACGCGGAAGTAAATTAAACGAAACCGACCTGCAAAGAATGCGCGAATCTCTGACACGAATGCGCAGAAAGGTCATTCAAGAGTATGCAGGAAGAACTCTAAAGGTAATTATGTCTCAGGTTAATAAAGGCAACGCAACGAAATGTTAGATCGACAAAAATGGGGCATGAGAAAAAGATTATTATTATTAACAATGAACACCATATCAGGGAACCCCGTCGTAATCAGACGTAAAGTACTTCAGAACAACTGCAAAAAAAGATATTTTCCTTCAGCAATCTAGCCATTTTACAGTTTGGGGTCTTTAGTGTTGCTTAGTAGTATCACTCAATTTCTTATAAGTCTATGATATTTTTAGAGAATTCCGAACAATCCTGAGTACAACGTGGTAGAAGGAGAGCCTCAAACAATTCCTCAGATCAACGTTGACATGACAGACTATTTGTACCAAAGCGATATAGTGCTACCTCCTGACCGCCTCGATAGCTTGTTACCGCCGACTTTGAATAGCAACAATCGACGAAAACGGAAAGCAACCACTGTTGCAGCTTGGAAATGGCCTACTTCTTCAACTGGAATTATTCCATACTTTTTGGATGCTAGTTTAAGTAAGCAAATTTTATCTTCAGCTGGAATAAGTCGAGGACATATTTAAGGGGAAGAACTTGCTCCTTTCAAAAAGAAAGCGGCGAGACAAGCGTGGGCTGCCCTATTCCATTTTTATGTAGTTAATTTTAATGATTCCTATCAGTAATAGACACACGGTGCCCCCGTAGTTCCATTTGCGAAAAGTCAGGTAAAGAAAATGAAATCATAAAAATATAGTTAATATAGCGTTAGATTCCTGGCGAGGATATCTAGTATTCTATGAAGGTCGATTTTGAAGTTAAGTTTACATCGAAATGCAAAAAAGATTTAAAAATAAGTAGGGAGCTCCAGAGTAAACTTACAGAATGTACCATTTGGCAAGAAAGTAACGTAAAAAAATAATGAAGATATCATTATAAAGAGCTTAATAAAATCTAGTATTCTATGATGCCTGATTTTGAACCTAATTAAGAGCTAAAAAACAAAAGCTGAAAACATCGTTAACTGAGTATCTGGCTTTAATCACGCGCTAGTACAAACCCGGGGCGCCGTGGACAAAAATTACGCTATTCTCAGAAGTGGGCGCAGAGGTATGACGAGACTACTCCCTTCAAAAACACCCGACTGGTGCTCTCCAGTGGTCAACTGGTGCCCACCTCAGAATAATTTTAACCCTGCGACCGTCCCTGTCCTTTCTTCTAATTGATGTTATATCTTTTACATCTTAGTGAAAATCTTATATTCTTTATTGAAGAAGTTTGAATTTGTCGATATGGAAAGTTTGTTGCCATGTTCGTCCTATCCATTCTTATTCGTAATGTTAACTTGTGAAATAACAGTCCAAGGAAGATGGGTGATTGTGATTTCAGCAGTTTTGATATCGGCTCGGGTTGAATCTCTGGATTCTCCTAACTTGCCAAAGTGGCTGCAGTAGCTTTACTCCGTTCAGCTTGGTGCTCTATTAATACAGTTCATTTATCGAGTCTTAATGTTCCTCGGAGAAAAGTGTACAGAATTCAGGCTTACTAACGCCATTAATAGCGTTGAATTTCTGATCAACGAGACGCTTTATGACCAGTTCATAACTTCCCATATTTTAATTTTGTCTGCAGCGCAACGGAAAAAGGATGTAATCACTCAAGCGCTACAATTCTGGCAGGACAACACATGCGTCACATTCAAGTTGAATGGTGCCGGCAAAAACTCTCTGCTTTTCTTTAGCGGTGGTGGTTGTTACTCGTACGTCGGGATGATTGGAGGGCAGCAACAGATTTCAATTGGAGATGGATGCGAATATGTACGTTATACTCAAAAAACCTTGACATATTTATTCTGCTAAATTTTTAAAGACTCCAGAAACTTCAATTGGAAATTTGAACTACAGATCAAGCAAACGTTTTATCACTAATTAGGCATTTATTGTAATTGAATATAGTATCGTTAATTAAAGCAGGCTGTCTCCAAAATGTTTGCTCGTTCAATAAAAGGACGTTTTAACCCAATTGTGCGAAAAAAATGATCAAAAAAGGGAAAGGTAAGCAGCAGAGACATATCGAGCGGCGAAGCGATGCGTTTAATGAGCATTCAATGGGAAACGCACCTAAAAAACAAGAATTTTCTGTAAAAAAGGTTTTGATTGGCAGTAGTTTGTGAGCGATTGGTGATGATTTGTCATCGATTGATGTGGGCGAGCAGGAAGCCTTCATATGATGAAGGAGTGCACGCGGGTGTTATAGACAGCGACAACAATATTAACACTCAAGTTACTTCAAGTAACAGATATGGTATGATGTATAGAGCTGATATAATACGACAGCACTCGAGAAGGAAGCCTTCATATGATGAAGGAGTGCTCGCGTTTTCTTCGCTCAATTGAGTACTAAGTTTACAATTCCTGTATGGTTCATCTTTCGTAAAATGTCTGCAACTTTGGCAGAAATTAAGGTAGCATGATAAGCACAGTAGAAATCGCTTTAAAAGTGCACATCGACCAGGTAAGAAAAATTTTGGTCTAATCAGGACATGTGTCAATACAAAATTTGCACATGGGGCGTGCAAAACATGTGCATTTACTCGGTTTCCACTGTAGCTATGTGTAATCGAAACACAAAGTTTTCGAAAGAGCCAAAGCATGGGCGATATACTAGATTCGAACTTAGCGGGCGAAATTTGAAAGTTAACAACTAATCTACGAAACCACCCTACAAATGTTGAGCAATTCATGCCAAACGGACGTCTGATAACAGCTTGACAATAATTTACAATGCGAAACGTGTATTTGAAATATCTTAGCATTCTCAGCGATAATTGATAGAGCGAACAAAACTTAGTCCCTGATGCTTTAGACGGTGAACTTTCGCGTGATCCCACATTACTAATGGGCTTATGATTGGTTGGCCCCTTAATTGACATTCTTGAAGGAAGGCAATAAGAGTGTTAGAGTGGTTGAGCAACTTAGCGAGGAGATGCTGCTGTATCGGGCTCTTCAATGTGCAACAAATGAGTATGACGATTTTTGTGGTCATTTTTTCTTCGTAACCACCTTGCGGCTAGGGTAGTTGCCAGTCCCTGTGGTGCATTGCAGAGCCGCGGCCCTAAGAGGGCCTTTGGATGAGTGCAGCTATTTTGATGTCACAGTCGCCAATACCGTATTTCTTCTAATAATCGCCCTGGGCGATTTTTTTTTTCAACCCCGGCTTGAGGGGGGGGGGGCGATTATTGGAGGGGGCGACAATTGGAGGGTGGGCGATTATTATTTCAACCCCGGCTTGAATGAGGGCTCTCATTGGAGAGAGGGCATCTTTTGTTTACAATCGCCAATTTAACTTATAATATCACTCATAAATAGACACATGATGCAATATTAGCAGTCGAAGTCGAAAGTGAATGGAAGTTCAGTGTTGACCTTCACTGCACAAGGGTATACTGTTTTAGTTACTCTGAAGGGGGCGATTATTGGGGGGTGGGCGATTATTGGAAGAAATACGGTAAGTTGATCAATCGAACGCCACTTGACACCCTAGTGTACTACGCGATCAAAACTAATGTTCGATGCTACTTAGCTTGTTCAACTCTCGAAAAGAAAAAAACGCCAAGAGAAATCGTTAAAACTGCGATTTTTGAAGCGATTTACCCTGCGAATGAGCGATTTACGTAAAAAACTGATGCGTTCATTCGAATCAGGGTGCTAAATTACTCCCTAGCCGATCGTTTTTACCGTCTATAGACTGCTGCCTCTATGCAGACACATGGTGCTACTTATTTCGTACGTGACCCTCCGAAACTCTGAGCGTCTTCCTATCAGAGCCAATTGGCAGCGTTGACGATGCAGCGAAGATCACGTTTAATTCGTTGAAGCGACAGCTTTTCTTTGGGGAGAGCGAGAGGGGGAGGGGGAGAGAANCAGAGCCAGTTGGCAGCGTTGACGATGCAGCGAAGATCACGTTTAATTCGTTGAAACGACAGCTTTTCTTTGGGGAGAGCGAGAGGAGAGGGGAGGGGGAGAGAAAGGGGAGCGAGAGCACACGAGAGAGGAACAGACAACAATGAATTGGAACTGATAAATGGACGGACGTCGGGATGCATATATACCCATGTCATTGTCTCCAAAATTTGCATAACTGATTATGCCTCTCGTGTCGTGCGTTCCGTTATCATTAATCGATAACGATGATAACGATGAACTTATGGCCTACCGTACCACTTACAATACATATTGTCCTCTTCGTTTAGAGACGTGATCACTCTAAGCGATTTCGCTCTAATGCCACCGAAATTGTTCGATTTATTTTTTGCGGTTACTGTCCCAATAAATCGATCAATCGAGCAGAAATTAATGCCAAAATGTGCTAAACTATCAAAACTAATGTTCCGCGCTACTTAATTCGCTCAACTCTCGAAAAGAAAAAAACGCCAAACGAAATCGTCAAAAGTGCGATTTTCGAAGCGATTTTCCCTGCGAATGAGCGAGGTACGTAAAAAACTGATGCTTCCATTCGAATCACCGACCCAAATTACTCCCGAGTCGATCATTTTTAACGCCTATAGATGTCTGCTTCCATGCGAAACACGTTGCGTCTTACTTCGCACGTGACACTTTTGAGCGACTAGAAGAGTAGGCACGCGCTACGCGCGTGCAATAATGATAAAATTAATTTTTTCCAGCGTTTAGTAACTTGCTTTTGGAACTATCTCCCCACCCTGTATTTTTAATTATGATGCATTAATCATGAACCAATTTCAAGTTTGGAATCGTTACTCACGAGGTAGCGCATGCTCTCGGCTTCTACCACGAACAAGCTCGTTATGACCGTGCGCCGTTCATTTCGCTCAACTTAGCGAATATATTAGCAGGAAGGGAAGATAATTTCAACATTCAAACAGCGATGAATTTCTACGGCATCGCATATGAATACGGTTAGTCACATGCACATTTGTCTCAGCCCCTAACTTGAACTGTCAAATTGTTTAAGCACGACTATTTCTTTTAATCATATTCGGTGAATCAGCTCCCGCTTATTATTGAAAATATTACACATTTTCTTTAAGCATTGAATTGCCGATAAATTCAACCAGTTTGAACCGAAGCTGTCAGGCAACTCTTTTACTTTTTGCTCAAATTTTTGAGTTTGCACGACCATAGTGAAACGAGCTGTTCGAGGATAGAACTCTTTCCTAAAATCATAGTGACAGAAAGTTGGTCAAGCCGAATCGGCTACTGACACAATTGCTTCGAAAGAGCCCAAACGCTTCGAAGATTTTTTCCTATAATCGCCCTTCTTTTAATAAACTTTTTGCATTTATTAAGGTAAAAGATATCATAGCCGCAGCAGTGAAATTGCAGCTAACAGCTAAGCCAAGCGGCTAAATTGTTGTTTGCGTTACCTTTTGATCACTCTGTTAAATCAAAAAGATTAGACTTGCGTTCGATCGAATATGTTATTTAGGGTTTAGATCACGGTCATAACTCAGTTGAAATGTCCCAAGGCGGCCACATTATCATATTATTATTGCAAAGTATGAGTAGAATATAAATGAAAACGAACTGAATAATTAGCATGCAAAAGATGCTGGTAAAAGCTTGAAGGCGTTTTACATTTTGATTTATATACACTGACACAAAAATAAAACTTTTCCAGCGATATGCGCCTTTCATACATTGTTATTCGAGTATTAAATGTACATATTCCATTGAGCGTATTGCGACGATTTCTTCTAATGTCGAAAGCACTCGGGTCATTATTCAAATGGGAAGAATCTAGCCTTTTAAACGCCTCTTATTTTTCAGGCAGCATAATGCACTATTCGAGCACAGACTTTTCAAAGAATGCATCAATTCCGACAGTTGTAGCCACCGACCCGTATTATCAGCAAACAATGGGTCAAGGAAAAGGGCCTTCGTTCCTCGATGTTCTCGAAATGAATCGCTACTATGGTTGTGATAGTAAGATAGAATCGTTTGCTTGGCTTCAAATTTCATTAACGGCAATACAGCAGAAAATCAAACTGATAACTACATTTAGAGATATTTTAAAGTTTCAATTGGTTAATTTTGAAGCAAATATCGTTTATCCACATCCCTCAGTTCGCCCTAATTGATGCAGAATTCATCTGTTACAAGCAAACCAAGAATTACTGAGGAATTAGAAATGCGATAGTGGTATTTTTGAGTTTAACTTACAAAATACTAACTACACGGAATCAAGAATGCGAGCGCCCGGATTACTATTCCACTAAGGCCCGGATTCAAATATCTTTCTTAGAATTGCTAATCACAACATTTTTTCTTTGGCGTTGCGGCAAAATGGATATTTTCATTTAATGAGCTGCCCAAGAATGCGAAAATCAGGGCTGAGTCTGCGCCCCTTTATCCACTCTTGGATGTGTACTCCTCGATGAACCCCTCCCTCTATCAGTGTTCTTCACTTTGGATAGGTAGTTCAATAAAATTTTGAAATTTTCAGACGCGTGCACTTCGGCAAAATTAATCGTTTGTCAAAATGGTGGATATCAGGACCCAAAGAATTGCAGTCTCTGCAAGTGTCCATCAGGATTTGGAGGACAGTTTTGCGATAAAGTTCAGCCGGCTGATAACGGAAATTGCGGCGGCGTGCTTGTGGCAACTTCAAAGTGGACTACGTTTGCAGCGACAGTGGGTACCGCAAATCTCACTGATACACCCACAACTTGCTATTGGCATATAACAGTTAGTACA
>NIUQ01005488.1:0-10842 GCA_002796945.1 Plectus sambesii
GGGGTTATAACTTTTTAAGGGGGCCGAATCTGAAAAAACTGAATGCGCAGCGATGATCAGCGTGTTCGACTTGACAACATATCAAAAAATAATTTTTCACCAGAGTTCCCCTTTAAGGATTTGAGCAAAAATCGGGTCAGGAACTATGCACTTAGGCGAAACCCGGATAAGTGCACAAGATTTTCTTGCCGGATCGATGTGCACTTATCCGGGTTTCACTGTAATTCAATTTTCGCAATCTTTTGTACTGTGGGTGGTCTCAACATCAAAATTTCATAGTCGCGAATCAGGCTACTTTCTATTGCAGGTAGTAGCCCTAAAGTCGAACTTTGAACACTTCTGATGGGCTCCATGCAGTGTTGTCTTAATACTTTAAGAAGTGTTAAAATACCCATAGATTGTATGGGTTTCTTTTTTCAGTTTTGACACAAAGAATTGTATCGGTATAGTATTATTGCAAAAATCTGGTATTAGAAAAGAATTATTAAATAACACTTTTAAATAATACTTTCCTTAACGTTTCGGTTAAATCTGTAATTGTTAATTCGAAGGCACTATGTATCAGAAGGAATATTTCGAAGTCTATCGGGTTTGTGCACGCAACAGTGCATACCGAGTACCGGTATCGTAGCTCCTTCTTATTGCTTCCCTCGTACTGTCATTTCAAATTCTGAGAGCCGCGCCGATGAGAATTTGCTTTTAATTCTACAGAGTGTTCAAAGTTTTTCTCCCACGCTTTAAATCGACGATTCTCAGCGCAGGGTGATCCGATTGCCCTCAACAGGGACGCATTCGAAAGCTGAGCCTTAGGAAATTTTTATGGCGCATATTTGGAAATTTTTAGGAGCTTCCTTAGGGGGTCCCCCTATTTCTTGAAAGTTATTCGTTGTCATCGCAGATTGGTCCAATTGGTGCAGTCTTGGGATCAGTCGGAAGCTCGATTTTTTAAACAGTTTTAGAGGAAATATAATTTTGTTTTCGCATGCAGTTAGCTTTTTCCACTTTATCAGCGATCAAAAATTTTACCCCTCCAGCTGTGGTCATTAAAAATGTCATTAATGTCATTAAAGCTCCGAAAATTTGAGCTTTCGAACGAGTCTGATATCGCACCAATTGGACTAATCTGCAATTGGAACGAAGGAATTTCAAATAAAATAGGGAACCCACCTAAAGGGGGGCTCCTGAAAATTTTTCAAATGTGTGCCATAAAAATCTCCCATGTCTCAGCTTTCGAATGCACACTTGTTAAAGACAATCGAATCTCCTTGTGCTTCGATCTTTCACAACAAACAGCTTTTTCAAACATACACTTGAGTATTCTTCACTTTTTTCAGTCGCAAGCATTTGGCCGCTTTATATAACATCAAGTGTGCAGAAGTTAAAAATGACTCCAGAAGTACTTTTTGAGTACTACTCGAATAATAGTATTTTTTAGTATTATGAAAAAATACCATAGTATTTTATGGTATTATTTGAATTTTTGGCCAAAAGAATTGTATTGGTATAGTATTATGTCGAAAATTTGGTATTAAGGCAACACTGGTTTCGATGCACCATACATCATATGCGCAGATATATGAGTGACATTTGGGTGGGGTCACGCCCATGTGCACTTATCCGGCTTCGACTGTACCAGTTTTAAAGATGAAAAAAATCTTAATTAATGAGAGCTCTACTAAATGCAACCAACCGTGTTGAAATTGGTTGCGTGTTAGCAGACAGGTTTTTTATCAAACGTGTTTTATTTTGAACGCTGAAAATTCACCTGCCAACATACATGAAACCCGGATATAAGAGCAGGCTTGGGAAATTGAAAAATTCTCTTATATCCGGGGTGCTTTTATATCCGTGGTCGGCCATTTTTTGCAACATTTAATGTTAGAAACATGTCAAACACTGTAATAGTGGTTAAAACTAACTGCTGATCGAACAATATCACGTATTAAGAACAATTTAAGCGTACTAAATCACGAGGATTATTCACTAATCTAAGTTTGAACGAGTATACGGTGAAACCGCTCACAGTAAGAGTCAACGTAAAATGTTGCTCTGGATGGGTGTACTGACCTACATTTTAGTTGACCCTGATTTTGTTATTTTTGGCGCCTTTTTCGGTTCAAATTCACGGATAAGAGCAAGCACACTGGAGAACTCCATTTTAAGATTGTGTGTCTAGAGCAAGAGAGCTCAAGTTTTAAAATCAGTGCAACAGTGACAAAAGATCGAGAGTTCGATTCCCACATCCCCTGCGAATCTTCTAGAGTTAACTCGAACGTCAGAGGAATCGAACCCGCGACCTTTTGCTTACTATAGCACCAGCTCTACCGCTTGAACTGGCCGTTTTTGTCATTTTATGGGGGTGCTTGCTCTTATATCCGTGTATTTTATACTCGGGTTTCACTGTCGTTACATAATGTGACGAGAAATTCATCAACTTTAAAAATTGAAAAGAGAAAATGTAGTTTAAAGATAACTCAATGAAAAAATTCGCATTGAAATTAACTTTTTTTCGGATTATTAGCAGAGTTATTTGTCATCAGATATGTCTTACAAAAAACATGCAGAACTTATGGCCAACCTAATATAAAGGCCCGAATAGGGAGAAAAAGTTTAGTTTAATCATTTTGTATCATATTTAGGGGTGTTTTAGCAATGCAGTAATTTAGAAATGGCACTGTGTAATGAAAATTTATCATTACATAGGTCTTGTACACTCTTCGAGCTTACGATGAGTCCTCTTCTACATATTTGATCGAAAAAATACTGTTTCTTTCTCGACCAGCTTTCTCAATTCGTTCCTTGTTCCTTTGTTCCAGTCTCCATTTTTCCTGTGTTCCACAGTATGGGTCCAAAACAATACTCGTGAGTCCTGGTACTGTTCGTGCTGTTTTTGCTAAATTTGCTGTTACTTCTTCCTCGTAACGAATCAAAATATGATCAGCATTTGAATGAGTAACATCACTAGCATAAATTTGTTCGACCCGTTCACATTTTTGCAAGTATTGTAGAAATTCAGGATAGATTTCTTCCACAAATAAATCAGCAGAAAGGTGCAGATATTTGACAGAGCTGTTGCTAATTTGATCTGTAATTGACTGCCATGTTGTCAAATCAAATTTACATTCATGGAATTGCATACTATTGATTGCTGGTGATGTGATAATACCAAGTATTGTGCTGCTTTTAATTTCACAATTCTGGAATTTCAAACTCTCCAGGGATGGACAGTTTGCAAAAGACAGCTGAGAACTGGCTTCTAATGCGCATTGCTCAAACTGCAGATTTTTCAGGGAAGGACAATTTGTGATGGTTAACTGTGAATTAGCTTCTATCGTGCATTTATAGAATGTCACTGAGTGGAGCTTGATCAAGTCACTGAAGGAGAACAGTATTGAAGTGGATGTTTTTGATGTGATGGCTGATTCATCATGTTCATATATATCATTGGACATGTTGTTCGCACTGCTCAGTTTGCCATCAAATCGAATGCTTCGCACGTTTGTGCATTGCGAGAGGAACCAATTTAGCAGCTTATTGTTGAAGCCAGCTGCTATATTAAACGCTTCAAATGTGTTATCCAGTTTTATATCAGCTATTCTGTCGAAATAATATTTTTGTTTCTCTATCTGTACTGGCATTTTATTACATAAAGCTATTCGTAAAAGAAATCTCTCGAATTCAGTCATCTTAGATGCATCTAATGCTGAATCAGGTAACAACCATTCGCCTGTAGGATCATTTGAACAAAAGCAAAAGAATGCAGCGAGAAACTCTTGAATGGTCCTATGTGGAAAGAAAAGCGAAGTAACAAGTTTAAATGAATTGTCATGCGTTTTTTCTTTTCTTAATAATCCAACCTGTTCTATAATTGGTTGCAAATTATATTTTTTAGTATCAGTTAATTCGAAAATATCCTTTTTTAAATTGCGCAGTGCCATGCTGCTGAGGCAATGAAGCTGAGGAAAGTGTAGATAATGATCCTGAATTGTTTCAAACTTGTCATTGGAATCATTTTGAAATCCAAAAAGAGCTGGTATATTGCGATCAAGAAAATCCTGTTGGTGCCGGTCAATGAGCCACCATATGATATTGCAGTACAGTTCCAGTAGTGTACCATCAACGATTCTTTCATGCACGAGGCAAATGAATGTCAGAAACAGTGGTGTCTCTGCAAGTTTATTTAAGTTTTTGTTTTTGTCCAGTAAACTGTGCACTGCAGCAATTTGTTTATTCGAATTCTCTATTGAAGCAAAGTGATTGGATATATATTTCTTCTTTTGCTTATCAGTATTAAATCCGAGAACTTCAGCAAAAACAAATCTTCCTCTTCGTCCGTGAAGATGTGATACATAACCTTTTCTTGTTGTTATGATAATATTAAATAATGGTGCATCATTAATTGTCTTTTCAGATAAAAATGTATTCAGTTCTGTACACTGCTTGCTCAAAGATGATTCATCATAACCATCTAACAATACCAAAATCTTGTGCTGTTCACAAAATTGTTTGTTGTTAATTAATTTCTTCAGATTTTCATAATTCTGGTTGTCTAAGGAATTATTTCCATCTGAGAAATATTTCTTTGAGCACTCCAATACCAAATCTGCAATGCTTTTGAATGTTTGTTCACGCACCTCTCGAAATTCGCCATATACAACAAGATCATAGTGCAGCAGCCCTTGCTCTCCTTTTGCCCATCCGTAACCCAGTTTTCGCATTAATGACGTTTTCCCAGTTGCGGGATCTCCTTCAATTAATAGGATCTTAATTTCATTGTAAGGATTGTTAACATCCTTCTCAAATGCTCTCGTCAGCAGCTTTTCATGATCTTCTGTCTCAAGGGAATATTTCCAATATCCCTTCAACGCCAAAGATACCCAGGTGTTCTCAATGTCAAATGTAAATGGTAATGAGAAGGGGTAAACTGCTTTAAATCTTTTTAAATACTTTGCTTTCAGTGAATTCTGAACGCTGAAACAGAATTGCATTGAATAACTGAATGACTGTCATAGTTCAAGCAGGGCGGTACAGGGCGGCCCAATAAAAGCGATAGCTGATTCGCATTTTGCGGGAAATGAGAATTAGGCCAAAATGTTTACACCGTTGGATAGCCCGTGGCCTAAACTTTAGATTGATGTAGCTCTTTTTTGAATCAGCCCCCCCTAAGAGGCCCGGGGTACCTCTAAAAACACCAAACTACCGTGCTAGAAAGGTTTTTGGAAAAACCGTCACCGTTTTGTACCCAGACAATGTTACGAGCTGTACTATGTTCGTTTTAATCTGCCTAAATTCTCTACAACATACCAAAAATCTATTTCCGTTGCGCAGTTACTATAGAAGCTACAGTACGCCAAAGTCGACCAAAATGCGTCTCTTTGAATTTGAGGGAAAACTGATACATCTTTTTCTCAGTTTTTCTTAATTTTTGACTGTTTTAAGCATGTTTAATTGTGTTTTTTTAAAACGGAAACGCCACTTATTCATTCAATCCAACATCGATCTGTGTAACGGCAAAATATACGGTTACAACATGTAATGCAAAATGTGCCCTTTTGAAGTCTGCACCGATCGATGTTGGAATGGATTAATAAGTAATTTTTTTGTCCAAAAAACATGAAACAATATTATACATGCTTAAAACAGTCAAAAATTGAGAAAAAAAATTTCAGTTTTCAACAAAATTCGAAGAGGCGCATTTTGGTCAGCTTTGACGTACTATAGCATCTACAGTAATTAAGCGACGGAAATGGATTTGTGTTGTATTGTTGAGAATTTTCTGCTGAGTAAAATGAGCTATAGCGCAGCTCGTAACTTCACTTGGGTGTTATATGACATCCGTTTTTCCAAACAGCTCTTCAGCACGGTAGTTTGGTGTTTATTTAGGGGTACCCTGAGCCCCCTAGGGGCGGATCTAGAAAAGAACTACTCCAATCGAAATTATAGGCCACGGGCTATCCAACAGTGTAATCATTTAGGCCTAATTCTCAATTCCCGCAAAATGTGAATCAACTATCTTTTTTTGGCCCACCCTGTAAATAGAGGTGAAAAAATTAAATCTTTCACGCTGTGTGCGTCTAAAAGCGTATGAAGAGAAATGTTTCAGAAGGACTGAATTGAACTGACTTGTTAATGAAATACCAAAGAAACATCCAAAATAGTATGATTGACAGTATGATTTAATAAAATAATTGCTACATTTGGAAGGAAGAGGAGATATTATCGATTTTTCTGTGTGTTGTACGCAGCTTTTCGGCTAAATGATGTTGCGCGGTTTCTTCCAAAGCGGTTGAAAAGCAACGAGAAGCATCAGGCCCTCTTTCCATCACCACTTTGATCAGTTTTCGATTAGTATCAAATCGCGTCTTTTCAGCCTAAAGAAAAAACTTAAGGAAGGTATGCAATAAAAAAATTTCTTACACGTATCTCTTCAGCTTCCACAGAAGTAATGACGTTTTCGCCTTCTAAATAAACTAAAACTTCCTTTGGATTCAAGGCGTTGCAGAGGTCGAAAAGATTTTTTGTAAAGTTGTCGACTTCTTCACGATTTCCATTTAAGAACTGTTCATCTAATACAAGTATGTCGTTAGTTTCGTCTCTTGCTAAGTCTGAGGTTGTTGCGCGGTAGTTAGTAATTGTTGTATTTAGGGTTGTAACGGGGACGGGGAATTGGAAATTCCGGGGACGGGGAATTTCGGGGACGGGGACTAATTCAGATTCCGGGGACGGGGAATTCCGGGGACGGGGAATTCCGGGGAAGAGGAATTTTCGGGGACGCGGATTTCGGGGACGGGGACAAAAAAATGCGAAAAAAAAAATTTTTAATTACTTAAAAGGCATAATAATGTATCGACATAGTGTAAACTACACTGAACTAATATTAAAATTATAAATTATGATAATTGAGTATAAAAAAATCAGAATTTTAGGGACGGGGAATTTCGGGGACGGGGACAAATTGAAATTCCGGGGACGGGGACGGGGAATCCCCGGGGAACGGGGAATTCCCCGTCCCCGTTACAACCCTAGTTGTATTTTCTTTCTCACCAGCTGGACTTGTCTGCACTGCCTTCAATCCATTATTTTTAGTCCTATCAGAAATCTGATCAGAACTACAATTATCATCGTTCTCCTTCGAAGAACCGCTACAAAAATTTCCCATAACGTATTGCGAGAAGTTTAGGAAATATATTGACAAGCAAATAGTAGTATCACGTTTACTGCTTTAAGAGACACATGATGACTCTGTGCTGCAGTTCGTTAAGGTTTGTAAAGATTTGCGAAAAGCGACTCCTGAAATCAAGTTACTGAGTTATATCGCAAAAATCACATCTCCTAAAGTATTAATCTCTTCGCGTTAAAATAAATGTCACTAATTGCGCGAGCAGCCGCTTCCAAAGTGGTAATAAGCTGGTTCCCGACTCAAGCGGCAAACATGTCTTTTTAAAATTCTTATTGAAACTCTGCCTGATAATATGAATAGGGATTGTTGAATTAAACAATCATACATTGCGCTCAATGGCTTGCTATAAGAAAAATATTTTCCGATATAAAACTATAATGGGTGTCCCAAGTTAATTGGACACATTTGTTTTGTACGCCATTCCGCTCGGCATCGTCCAATCCGGTGGTTTTATAGCTTGTATGAAAGCTGAGAATATGGTAATTTTTCTTGTGAAAAGCCTGATTTTTTAATCTTTGGTCCTAAAACAAAATTTAGAAGTTTTCTTAGGAACCTTTTTTTTCGAACTATCTCAACATAAAAAATTTATCGTGAAATTTGTTCTCTTTGCTTCTCATTGACTCACACCCTCAGAATTCATATTTTACGGGAAAAACCGCAAAGCAAAAAATCAAAAAATGTTTACAAGCATCTTTAAACCCTATACAATTTCAATGTCCACCTTTCCCGCTCAACGCACTCCTCGAGGCGGCATCGGCAATCACCGATCGCTCGTTCTATCATCGTATGGGAGATGGCTGCGCATTCTTGCACAATCCATTTTTGTAAAGTTGCAATAAGAATACCGTTTTTATTCTAATAGTACGACACTCTCTAATAATACGACATGTCGTACTATTAGAATACTGATATCTCATTATCAAGGGAAACGATTATGGTAGCCTACACTGCATTGTGTATTCTCGCCTCGCGCTTTGGGTGTCGTGTGCAGTCCTTTTCTCATAATAGACTAGCAGACCCGTGGAAATTTTCCACGTGGTGTTCCATAAAATTCGAAAACGCGAAAATTTACAATCACGCACTGTAATTTCACGTCTGTTTTCTACGCCGAGTACGTGCGTCGCTTCCATTTTTAGCTGATCGATCTGGCTGACCCTCTCGCGCGCTCCAAAGTCGAACTTTCTTGCTTACCCCCTTTAACCGTTGAACGGAACGAAATTTTTGATGTTCGCCGGGAGAGGACGCCCGTATCGGTTAGGACAGGGCATATTCTAACTCTTGCCTCGAAGGGGCCCCGACCAGTATTAAGAACGCGCAGATCCCGACGCTTGCCACGATGGGGCCTCGGCCCGTACTAAGAAAGGGCAGTTTCCGACGCTCGCCACGAGGGGGCGCTCGGACCGGGTTCGGGCCAATCAGAACGCTGGCACACACACAGACAGACAGACGGACAAGAGTAATTATATACAGTCAAAACCGGATAAGTGGAAACCGCTTAAAGGGGAACTCCGGTCAAAAATTATTTTTTGGTATGTTGTCAAGTCAAACACGCTGATCATCGCTGCGCATTCAGTTTTTTCAGATTCGACTCCCTTAAAAAGTTGCAACCCCCTAAAAATTGGTCGACGAGCACTGGCTTGGAAAGGAAACCACCGCACTGCCGTTTGTTGAGCACTTCGTTACGAGACCACACGCTACGCTGTTAAGTGCGTGCTCTACAAAATGATATGCAGTCGAGAGATTCAAACAATTGAATATATGCAAATATTTAGTGTTACATTCTGCGACGTTACGCCAANTATCCGCCAAAAAATAACACTAAATATTTGCATATATTCAATTTTTTGAATCTCTCGACTGCGTATCATTTTGTAGAGCACGCACTTAACAGCGTAGCGCGTGGTCTCGTAACGAAGTGCTCAGCAAACGGCAGTGCGGTAGTTTACCTTTCAAGCCAATGCTCGTCGACCAATATTTAGGGGGTTGCAACTTTTTAAGGGAGTCGAATCTGAAAAAACTGAATGCGCAGCGATGATCAGCGTGTTTGACTTGACAACATACCAAAAAATAATTTTTGACCGGAGTTCCCCTTTAAGTGAAAAAACCGGATAAGTGGAAAAAATGTTCATGCCCCGAACTTTTGTACTATGTTTTGTACATGATCTAAAATCGGATAAGTGAAAACCGCATAAGTGAAAAAACCGGATAAGTGGAAATTTTTTGCAAGCCCCAAGTGCACCTTTTGTATTGAATCATATCCGGATAAGTGAAAATGAGATGACCCCGCCCAAATGCCATTCAAAACTCTGCGCATTTCATGTAAAAGCATCAGAACAATGATTATGTCAATCAAAGCACCTTTCAACCCGGTCAATCTCGAAGTTTCATTTTTTGACAAGGAATGTTTTCTATACCACTAACATTCTAACAAGGAATCTTTCCATGTCAAAAAGGATATTTTCCTAGTCAAATTTATACGGAAAGTGTCCTTTTAGATGAAAATGCTACATAGCTAATCAGATGTGCCTATTTTAAGGATTTAAGCAAAAACCAAGCCAAAATTAGTGCATCTAGGCAAAAACCGCTTAAGTGAAAAAACCGGATAAGTGGAAAAAATTTCCTTGCCGGGTCGATATCCACTTATCCGGTTTTGACTGTATTGAGATAACAGTACTAATAGATAATAGTACATTATAGATAATGTGCGCATAATAGATTAGACGATAAAGAAGGTGATTGAGATTTGCATAGTTGAATGGTCAATTCTATTCAGGAACAAGGGCAGCCAAACTTGGAGGGCGCAGGGGTACAAAAAGAGCGAAAGAGATTGTCCTTCTTCTTTGATCCTAGATAAGCATAGCCCTTGTCAAAGGGGAAGCCAAACGAGACATAAAATACGCAAGCGCAGGGTCACTATCGAATATGTGAAGGCTGATAGGCATGCGAACGGATCGCGATACCGAGCCATCGACCTGCGGAGATGAAGTAATCGAAATATAGTACGACAGTCTCTAATAGTACGACAGTCTCCAATAGTACGACAGGGTAGAGAGGGATCCAATAATAGTACGACATGTCGTACTATTAGAATAAATACGGTAAGCTAAACCGTATAAGGGAGCAGTAACAGGTTTCAATCAGTGATAACTATTGAAACTGAAGGTGATACATAAGCTTTCATCACTTACTCCACCCTAATCAAGTTTCCGCCTATTGCGGAATCCGCTTCTGACAATGAGTAATGCAACGGTTATCAATCTCCTTATGACACATGTCTACCGTATGCCGGGGCCACTACAATAGTGATGGTTTAAATGCTGCGGTGGACCTGTCCAGGGTCATTATGAATGTTCACTGGGCGCTAAATCCATAGGATTTAAGTTTGCTCGTCTATTACAGAGGCTTAGCCCGACAGGTCATGGATGCTCATTAGCAGTGGCGCGAGTGCGTCTGCGTCGTTAGGGAGTGCTTGATTTGCATATTTGGAAGATTACATCAACCGTTCTATGGTTTGATGTTGCTCTGCGCATGCGAAGAATGCCCGTGCACTTTTAGGCCATATTTGTCCGTGCCCTTTTACGTCTTTTGATTTTTCGTTTTATCAAATAATCAAAAAAAAAAAAAAACGGTTGATATTTTGTTTTTTTCAGTCAAAAAAAAAA
>NIUQ01005489.1:0-10710 GCA_002796945.1 Plectus sambesii
TATAGGGTCCGCCTCAAAACTGCTGTGATTAGAGTCCATGCTTATTGGTGACTGAAGAACTTGATTACTTACGGCAAAGGACATTAATATCCTAAAATGAGTACTTACCCTTGTAATGATTAATGACCAAAGTACATATTCATGTTTACAAAAGGCACAGTTTTCACTTCGTTAAAATGTAGAATATCTAAGCACGACGTGATGAGACTTCTAATTAGCAAAACAAGAACGAATAACAACTGAACCTTGAATATTGTAAGATGAGCCCTGTAAGGTCCCTTACATTCACTATGTTAAGTTCAACCCCACATCCTAGTGTGATGTTAAAGCGAAAGCTGTGTCCCATCCTTTAAAGTCTTTAAGGTTCGCCATGGGAGAGTGCAGTTTTAAGCTAGCGTGAGCAAAAGAACACGCAAGACGCAGCCTTGGTGTGCAGAACCCCGATGTAATCAGGCATTGCATATGGTTATGTCTATGGGGCGTCCTCCGATAAAAGATAGATAAATAGACAGATGGTCTTTGCAATAAATAAAAAGAGAATAAAAGAGAAATACCGAGAAAGCGCCGATCAAAATGACGAAATCGAGTCCCAGCCACAAGCCTAATGCACCACCAATTGCACCCGCAAATGTTTCGAACGTCCAAGGCATTTTCTCCACGTACATAGCATAATCAAATTTCTTCACTCGTATTTTAATTGTTGCTTCTTTACTTTTAAGAGGTATTTGCCTTTCCATGTCAACTTGATATTTCCGCTTCTCGCAAGGTTTCAAACATTGGCTCACACATTGCATATCATCTTGCTTTGTATATTGCAAACATGTTTCGTAGGTCGAAAAAGAGCATTCAGGCCCAAGTGGCAGAGAGGGCAGTAGAAGTGATATTGTTGTGCAATTACACTTCTTATAAACCATTTCGCTTCGACATTGCCATCTAAAATTGTATCTCATTTGGTATAGACAAGAGTAATTATATATAGAGATTCTTTGTGTCGTGTGGTCAAGGTGCATACAATACTGACTGATCTGCTTATGGTGTGTTCGGATGAACAGACATTGGAAAGGACAGAGAATGGAGGAAAGGTCGTCTGGACAAATTAATCGTAGATTTGAGATTGCGATTTTGGGGGATTTCTGCAACACCTTCACAGTCAGCCCACGAGGCGTACACCTGTATCGCTTCTTCTCCCCCAAAAAGCGAAAAACGCAAGGATGTCTAGTGCAAACATACAAATTTCTTACCGACATTGATCTTTCTTTTCGTAATTGATGCATTGCGTCTCTCCTTTAACCGATGGAATTTTACGATATGCATCAATAGTGAATACCTTATAGGCGGTCAAAAAACCATACTTTCCTTGCAAACTGACATTTTCTTCCCCCTGATTCTGTATATCCCTCATGATTCGGCCATAGAAGTCCACATATAGTTCAGGCCTAAAGAAGAAATTAAAGGCAAAGAGTTTAAAATGTAAAGAAATTTATTTCAGCGCAGCCGTATTGAAGCTCTACTCTTTCTTTATATATATTTAAAGGTCTGGCTACCGTGACGCATCACGTGACCCAGTTGACCAAGAATGCAAAATATGGCAGAAGGCAGGATCAAAATGAATGAGGAACTTGAACGCAGCCCTTAGAAGTGACCTTAACGGTAGTTAGACAAACTGGACATGTCATATATGATTTTTTCGGTCATCGGGATCACGTTGTATCAATAACACTTTTAATATTTTGGATTTGCGCATGAAATCTGAGACGGTCTCTCTGGTGAATGACGAAGAAGCAGTCTTCCTACTGTCTTCCTGACGTTTCATCTTAAGTCCACATCACACCACTGAGCCAAATTATAAAGACATAAAAGCATTGCAGCTGAGTACTAGTACTGTTTTATACTATTTTCACTTTAATAAGGCCTCTTCTCTGAAACAAGGTCAACAAAGAAGGCCGTTTCATTTGGGAAGTGTCCTCAGTAAAGTAGAAATATTGTATGTGTTTGTGGAAAAATACTACATTTTTGACTTTGGTTGCATGCTGTTAACTATTATTAATTTGTACCCTAACTTTTGACCCATCTGCTACGAGGAATTTTCTCCAAAAATGATATCACCTCAGCAAAATATCTACCAATTAGCGAAAAAGACTTTCTAACGATATCAATATTGGATATTGTATGAGTGCACTTTTCTATGCTGCAGTAACAGAAGTATGACTGTAACAGAAGTTTCTCAAATAACTTTAATTTAGTCTACATAATATAACATAATAATTAATTAGTTAATGTTATTTTATACAATACTTTGCATACAAATATCAATAATAATTTAAATGCCGAACCGTCCTGAATCAAAATACTTGTCATTACAACCGGAGAATGGTAGAAGAACTTACGGGTATCCATTAAATGGAAGTATGGACTCATTGATTATCGAAGAAACTTCAATATAATCTCCCGATCTTCTAATTGGCTTGTTTGAAAAGTCCGCCTTGAAACACACGCGGTAATCACCGAGGCAAGTATTTTCTATTATCGATACATTTTCCTTTGTCACTACTCCATCAACAGCATGAACGTATTTTACTGATAACTGAAAAGCGTTCTTTAGCTTTTCAGCAACTGATAGCTTCAGTTCTTTAATTGTAACTTCTATTTGGCTCAATTTTTTCTCCAACTGAAATATTGCATCATAAAATTCTTCAGAATACGATGTCCATAGAAAGTATCTAACTCTAGAAATATCATGTTCAGAAAAATTAATCATATCATAATAATAAATTTCGGTGCCTTCAACGGCACTCAAATATGCCAAATACTTGAAGCATAATGCAAAAATTTCTGGAGGCCATACGTCAGTACGATTCAAAAATACTTCTTTATTCATTTGCTGTTGTCCAAAGTACTCGTCTATTGTTTCTCCATATAAAGTTTTGTTGATATTTAATTCCAGATCAAATGAATACATCGGTAGAATTATTTCTGTTAATTTTGGGAGTTCAAATGCTTCATCGTTTGCAACGCTCATCTCTATTATTGGTGGATCAGAAAAATATTTATTAATAAGCACAGCGCATAAGACGAGTGTAGCTAGAGAAAATATGAGATTAACAATAAATGAAAGAATTTTAAAGTGACTCCATTTCGATAGTTTGATTGCTTTTATCGCCAGTAATTCGTCGCCAACTATTCTTTTTTTAGTATCTTTCTTACGTATCACTTGATTTTCTTTCTCTTCTTTATTTTGTTTTTTCGAGCAGGTGCGTCCTTGATTAATTACAGCATTGCTGCTCAATTGCTGTTTACTAAAAGAGAACTAATTGTTATATGAGGATAAATTTACAAAAGAACGATATCAAAATTATAACAACTGCCATATATGCTCTCATGGAAATGCTACTGTCTTATTTTTGGATTATCATATTCAATCTAAACACCTTTTTTATCGTTACTAGAAATATGTGTTTAAATGATTTCATGGAAATTCATCATTATCAGCTCCTGACAAGACCTGACCGCAGTAACTGAAGACGGGATTCTTAATTCCGCGCCATTCAATAGTGCGGGCGGTACAAGTAGATTCATCGCAGCGGCAACAGGCATAAATTCTACCGATTTGCGCCCCGCATTAGCGCAGTGCTCTTCATTAGTCATTACTTATTTAATCGCTATTCCATTGCTATAGAAAACATAAGCATGAAAGCTTATATAAAATGACAAAGTTTGTGTTCAGGCACTAAGACAGAACTTTAAATGATCCACATATGGACAAAATATCAAGAACGACTTTCATGCAACATATTGCAATCCGCCTTATTTATAATTTAGTGCTCAATATGATTGAACGTCACAAGGAGAACATTTTGCTATATGAGCACAACATCCGTTTAACCAAGCAAAAGTGACATCTGCCGATGTGAACTTCATATTCTGCGTTACGATTAGACCGATCTTCACGCTGTGACGCAGATATTATAGTGCCCTCGGATAGTGATTGATGTAAAAAACTCGATGAAAGCAAAGCTGATACGATTTGTGATCGTTTTCTCTCTTTTTTGATGATGTCATACAATCACAAAAATGTCTCGCAAAAATTTGCTTGATACTGACTAGTTCGAAGACTCGAATTTTCAGAATTGCATATAATATCTGTTCAGTGTCCGTGCCCTTTTACGTCATTTGATTTTTCGTTTTATCAAAAAATCAAAAAAACAAAAAAACAGTTGATATTTTGTTTTTTTCAGTCAAAAAACAATAAAACGCGTGAGTTTTAGATTTTTTCCAATCAAAAAATGCGAAAAAAAATCACAAAAAAGACGTTTGTTATTTTGATTTTCAAAAAATCAAATTTGTTTTTTCGTTTTTTAAACTACTGACTAAGTAAGGTGTTTTGAATAGATTTCAGCTAACCAGAGCGCTAGGTACCCTTTCCTTCATTCAGGGACGAAGCTAGGGACATTCTACTCCTAATTTTTTGACATTTCTCTCCCATCTAATCGATAGTAGTTCTCTGCCTGCCCTTACTGCGTTGGTAGCTCTGAATAATTACCAGTTATTCATTGATGATAATTTTTTGAAAAAATTGCTTAAATCTATATTGGTCTTATATTGTAAATCATTTAGCTGCTGTTAGAGGAGGTACTGCTCTGCTTCTGAGGAGTACAAGCCCGCGGCTAGAGGGGATACTAGCTCGCCACTCTTTTCACGCTTAATCTTTTTGTAGTCATACAAGGTGTCCCAGCTAAATTGCCTCTTTTGATGTTTTATTAACTTTGCTTAATATGCACCGATCGGATTCATTTGGATACCATCTTGTAGCTCGAAAGATCGGCTTTCCCCCGCTTTCACCGACTTTGAACGGTTCACAATGAAAGAAATTATGAGAGATACCGCGAGATGTTCTATTCTCATGAAGAACTGTTTCCATTTTCGCTTTCATTAAATATTTCTCCATAATTAGTAGACAGATCCTGATGAAACTTTACACACAATACGAAAAAAGGCTTGGCTAAAAAATGAGTGCCAGTTCATGATAGTCCAATAATTCTCTGCTAAGATAATAAATAACGAAGCAAAAGATGTCGAAAATTGGGCAAAACTGTTAGCTTTTAATATCTTCTTTTTTGTGATTGACTATCTCAGCATAGAATGATCGGACTATCATGAGCCAGCACTCATTTTGTAGCCATGCCCTTCTTCTAATGTTTCATAAGAATCTGTCGGATAATTAGGGAGAATTCTTTACTGAAAGTAATAGTGGGCGTATTCTGGCAGTTTTATGAAAAGTTTTACATGAAAACAGCATAGCTCACCAGTACCCCTCATAATTTCTTTCATCGTGAACCGTTCATAGTCGTTTTAAGCGGGAAGAAAAGCTTAGCTTCCGAGCTAGAAGGTGGTATCCAAATGAACTCAATTGGTAAAGGTAAAACAGAGTTACTAAAAAAAGGACTTGTATCATTACTTCGTATTTGATGCAAAATTAGTAAAATTGCGCTGGTTGTATTTAAAAGTTTGCTTACAGGGAATGCGGAGGCCGTTTAGAATTATTCCAAGCTAGAATGAAACGCTAGCTTCCGAGCTACAATTTGGTGTAAGATTGAACCTGATTGGTGCATATTGAGCAAAGTTATTAAAAAGTCAAAAGAGGCGATTTAGTTAGGACACTCTGTACAACCACAAAAAGATTTGGATGTGAGCAGAGTGGCGGGCTAGTATTCTCTCAAGCCGTGGGCGTGTGTACTCCTCAGAAGCAGACCCGTGCCTTCCTCTAACAGCAACAAAATGATGTTCACTATAAGACCAATATTGATCTGAGCAGTTTATTCAAAAAATGGTCATAAATGAATATTTTTTATTTATTTATTTATTCACTGTTCAATACAATTACTGTATGGGGCGCCTCATAATACTGAACCATTCCCGTCGAGACACCGTTCGAGCCACCACCTGCCAGTTTTGTGTTTTACATCGCTTAGTAATGTCATCACGCCATCGCGTTCTCGGGCGACCAAGCAATTGAGTTTTTGGTGGTCTCCATTCCATCAATGTTTTCAGCCAGCAATCTCCCTCCATCCATGCCAGTTTCCATGCCCAATTTGACTTTCGTTTGCAAGCTGCTTTGATGATGTCGTTAACTTTTGTGACGCCTTGCACTCAGTCATTCATCTTCTTGTTGAGTATGTTGACGCCAGCCATCGCTTTCTCCATGCATCGTTGAGCTGCCGTAATAGTATCGCGCCCTTTCTTTGTCAGCGCCCAGCATTCAGAGCCATACAGCATCGCTGGTATGATGCACTGGTTGAAAAGTCGTCGTATGTACTTCATGTCGACAGTATGTGATGTGAGGAAGTTGCGATATTGGTGGAAGACGGCCCAGCCAGCTTGCTTTCGACGACGGATTTCGCGCGTGTGATCTCTGACTATAGTGACGAGCTGACCAAGGTAGATGTAGTTGTCGACGGCTTCGATCTCACTATCATCAAGGTGGATGGGATTGAGCAGCGGCGTTGTTGACATTGCCTTTGTCTTGTTAGAGTTGATCCTTAAGCCGACTTGGTCGGCCTCATTGTTGAGCTCAGAAGCCATCTGCTGCAGCTCGTCGGCGGTGTTGGCGAATAGAACAATATCGTCGGCGAAGCAGAGATTTGATAAGCATCGGCCGTTGATGTTGATGCCGCGGTCGTCCCAAGGAAGGCGCCGGGAGATCTGTTCGAGACAAGCTGTGAACAACTTTGGCGAGATGGTATCGCCTTGTTGAACGCCGCGATGTATGTCGATCTCAACGCGTACGTCATTTACGCAGAGTTCTGAGGCAGCGTCGGTGTAGATATTTCGCAGAAGATTAATCAGCTCGGCGTGGACACCTTGCTCTTGTATCACAGACCAGATGGCGTTTGCTTCTACTGAATCGAAGGCTTTTTCGAAGTCAATGAAAAGCATGTAGAGAGGCAGCCAGTACTCACGGGTCTTTTCAATGAGCTCGTTTAATGAGTGGAGATGGTTGATAGTAGAGAAATGACGTCAAAAGCCAGCTTGTTCCAGTGGTTGAGACTTGTCAAGAATGTGCTCGATCTGGTTGTTGATTACTTTTGTTAGTAGTTTATAGATGATGGAGAGTAGTGAAATTGGTCTATAATTTTTCAGCTGAAGCGGGTCGCCTTTCTTGAAGAGAAGAATTGTTGATGAGTTGGCCATATGCTTTGGAGTAGCTTGCCGCGTTAGACAGGTGTTAAAGAGTCGCGTTAGAACTGGCACTAGCGTCCCGTGGCCCTGCTTGAGCATCTCAGTGGTGATGTGGTCATTGCCAGGCGTCTTACCAGTCTTCATTTGCATGAGTGCTGAGCGCATTTCTTCTGGCAGAAACGACAGACAGCGGTCTTCTGGCAAGTGGATGTGAAATTCAACATTGGCCGTGGATACGTAGAGCTTCTCAAAGAATGCTTTTGTAGCTTTGTTGAGATCTTCAACTGTTGTGCAGATAGTCCCATCATCCTGTCGTAGCTGTATCAGACTTCAACGAACTCAATGCGAGATCGCGCCGATTCGTCAATTTTCATTGTGCGACAAAGTAGTAGTAGGTGCTCAGTGTTGGTGGAGAGGCGCTTTTTCTTTGGTCGAATTTCACAGGCAACTTGCGCAGCTTCCCGGATGTGCTCCACAATAGTAGTGTACTGAACATCCAGAGACGCTGTTGGCAGGGGCATTAGGTCTCACAGCTGATTGATAGCAAATTGGTAGATGTTCTTGTTGATAAAAGTTGGACCGCGTGGCTGAGGTTCTGCATGGTGGTAGTTGGGCTGGAGGTGGCGCTTGCGTGCTGGAGGTTTGAAGTCAAGAGTGGCTCAGAGAAGGTGGTGATCACTGTAGAAGTTGAAGCTTGCAACAACACACACATCCTTGATAAAGATAGAGATGTGAGGGGCCAAGACGAAATCGATTTCATTCTTCATCTGACTGTTTGGAGAACGCCATGTCCACTTGTGGCCAATTCTCTTTTTGAAGAATGAGTTGAAAACCCAAAGTTGGAGGTCCTTGCAAAAGTCGATTAGCATGTGACCACATTCATTTCGGCCGCTTTAGCTAAACTTGCCAATACTCCTCTCATAAGGCTGCTGCATTCCCACTTTGGCTTTAAATTCTCCCAGCACGATCTGATGCATCTCCGACACAGGATGAGTATAGCCTGCAAATCGACCGCTTGTCGGGCTTCTGTTTAGTGAAAATGTTTGCGCTAGGTTGTTCAGGAACACCTCAGGCTACATCGTCGTGGTCGTCATTGCCGGTTGTAGATAGAGCATAGACTGCGTAGATTCTGAGCGTTTTGCGGCCAAGCCAGATGTTGAAGAACGAAACGCGACTTGAGACGCGCTCAAACCCTTGCACTTGCTTTTGGAGGCGGCTGCTAATAAGAAAGCCAGTACCGGATGTGTAGTTATTATCCGCTGGACCCGCGTGATAGAAGCGATAGTCTGAGTCAGCTAGGTCGAGCGCGCCAAGGCCACGCCAACGAAGTTCGGTCAGTGCCAAAACATCAACTTTGACATCCCATAGAGCGGTTTGAAGCTCAATAAGTCAGTCATTTGAGGCCAGACGGCAGACATTTGGCATTGCAACATGCAATGGGACAGTCAAGGGGCGAACCATACAGATCCCTGCTGTTCGTTAAGCACACTGGGATCCAGGCTTTCCTTGTTGTGGCAGAGCGCTTTGCGATTAACGAGTCAACCGCTCGCCAATGATGCAAAAAGGAAGTCCCATCAATGAATAACTGGTAATTATTCAGAGCTACCAACGCAGTAAGGGCAGGCAGAGAACTACTATCGATTAGATGGGAGAGAAATGTCAAAAAATTAGGAGTAGAATGTCCCTAGCTTCGTCCCTGAATGAAGGAAAGGGTACCTAGCGCTCTGGTTAGCTGAAATCTATTCAAAACACCTTACTTAGTCAGTAGTTTAAAAAACGAAAAAACAAATTTGATTTTTTGAAAATCAAAATAACAAACGTCTTTTTTGTGATTTTTTTTCGCATTTTTTGATTGGAAAAAATCTAAAACTCACGCGTTTTATTGTTTTTTGACTGAAAAAAACAAAATATCAACTGTTATTTTGTTTTTTTGATTTTTTGATAAAACGAAAAATCAAATGACGTAAAAGGGCACGGATAGTTCAGCCTTACCTCTTGATACAAATTTTGATCAGTTTCGCCATAACTATAGTGAAAAAGTTGAAAGCCATAAGGAAATCTATTCCTATCCACAAGCTGAATGCTCCACCAAACGCGCCAATAAAGCCTTCGATTTTCCAAAGATACGTTTGCTCAAAAACGCGGTAGTCGAGTTTTGTGAGCCGAATGGTAATTGTGCCAGAATAATACGAGGAACGATACCAAGTCAGTTCCTTCATTTGGTAATCCCAACGTGTGCAAGGTTTCAAACAGTCGCATATCAATTCATTATTTGCATCATATTGCGAGCAGTTTCCATAAGTAGCAAGTGTGCATTCACTGCTCATATGCTCTGGCGTTGTCAAAGATGTTGCTGTACAGTTGCACAAATTTTTAATCAGTGATGCGCGGCATTGTGCACTATAACATGTACCATTTATATCTCATATATCGTGGCAATAACTACATTGTACATTTTTCCTCAGGACTATTATTGCTTTATGTGTGTTTGTGCGTGCGTACTATATTTCGTTCGCAGTGGTGGGGTAGATATGGACTTACAATACTTCGACTGGTGCCGACCGACTTATTCTACTGTCGCATTCATATGGCGGGCTCATCCTCACCAGCAAAAAGCGGACCCTGCGACTTAGCGGTCCAAACGCTAAGAAACTCACTATTAAATAAATCCGTTTAATATAACTGATAAAGTACAGAGCCACTCTTGTTCATTTCAGAATAAATCTTGGCGCGATTTAATGTGGATTCAAGAATGTTCCGAATTCCCAACACGCATCTCAATGGTTTAGACTGCTCTTAGACTGCCACGCTCGTGGTTCATTAGAGAATAAAGTGCGAGTGAAATTTTTTACTTCGAAACGAAACTTCTGTCGCATAAGCGGAAAAATCAACATAGAGATACCGTATTTCTTCCAATAGACGCCCTCCCTCCAATAGACGCCCCCCTCTAATAGACGCCCCCCTCAAGCCTTGATTGAAAAAATAGACGCCCACCCTCCAATAGACGCCCCCCCAAGTTATCGTCCCTCTCTAGGACAATTAAAGTAATCAATGCTTGTAGGTCAGTACTGAACTCCCATTCAAACTCTACTAGTGATATCACACAATCCTTTTATTTTTTATGAATTATATTCTGTCCTGAAGTAGCAATTTGAAGAAAAAGATGCCTTCTCTCCAACTAACGCCAAGTTTAAAAACCGGTTGAAATAATAGACGCCCTCCCTCTAATAGACGCCCCCCTCCAATAGACGCCCCCCTCAAGCCTTGATTGAAAAAATAGACGCCCTGGGCGTCTATTGGAAGAAATACGGTATACAGAAATTAGCAAACGTTTCAATAATTTCAAAATTATTGAGGCCTTTATAAGCCGGTTTTCACTTCTTAGATTAAAGTTTGTAAATAATATAACATACCGGCACACTTCCGACGATTGTGTTTCCGAACATTGCTGCCGACCGTTGATAATGGTCATAAATCGGTACATTTGAATGAGTTCGTATGAAATGTAACTGTCATAGCCGATGCTCCCCAAAT
>NIUQ01005490.1:0-10648 GCA_002796945.1 Plectus sambesii
AGTACTGCTTATCAGTCGCAGCTTATTTCAATCGCAGCTTATATCAATCGCCGGTTTCGCCTTTGCGCATACAACAGCGGTCTGCTCTTACTGCTGTAATGACGCCGGCCTCAATCGTTGCAAAGAGCGGCTTACGCTACGCTTGGCATCATTTACGTACTTTATCACAAAGCGATTGCGGAAGCCAGTAAATGTGAGGTGAAATGATAAACTGATTAATAATGTACTAACTTTCGGAGAATAGATTGTATGATCGTTAAAAATACGATACAAATTACAAGTATTCCTTTAATTCTAACATTTTTATTTTGATATTCTTTTGAGCAATTTATATCTTAAAAAGTCCCGTACTATATATAAGATAAAAAACTAATTAAAAATATTTTTCTTGACAAGAGAATTAAGTTTTTTTTGACATTTTATTTTGCGAGAAATATTAGATCGAGAATGTTTGTACCCTACCTTTAACTATTTTGCGAGTACTTTTTTGGGTTTACTCAGGAAGATTTCCATCAGCGACATCCATTTTCGAACTGCTTCTCAACAGTGCATTCACACTTTGCTTTGCTCAATATGTTCAAAGGCTCGATCTCATTTTATTACTTGTAGTCATATAACTGCACGCCCCTTATTGACTCGAAATTTGCGTGTTCGTTTCAGTGAATTTATTAGTCTACTCATCTGTACTAATTACAGCAAGTCGACGAACTATTGGTTAATGGCTAATGCAGAAAACAAAAATTGCTTCACTTTAAACCAAAATTACAGTACACAGCAAGCCCAAAATGCTATGAGTGCACCACAACAACAAGAATTTGATGCTTCACTTGAGGTTGAAAAAATCATAAACAAATTCAATCAACTGCCAAAGGAAGACGAGAACAAGTTGAAAAAACCCTTAACCGATGTCCTCATAAATGGATTGAATAAGTTTCGATTGCAAATGCCTGCTGAAGTGGATCTCGAGGATCTTCTAAATTTTCATATGTCCTCGGTGCTTCCAAATGCTGCCGTGAAAAAAATTCGAAAGGTGAGCAATTATTTGTTAGACGTTTTTGAAGGCCAGATACGTCAAACAGTATATTTAAAAAATCAACTAAGATCAACTCTGGCTTATACCATACTTTGCGAGTTTGCGCAGGTTTTGAATAATTGGCGCTAAGTTGCTTCCTTCACCGATTTATATCTTATAGAACTGATTTTCAACCGAAATCGAAATGGTCTCCACAACGGAGGAAAAATTACGTTCATCAGAAACGGCTTTAATACAAATTGCTTGTCAGTATAGATACTTTATAAAGATTAACAGCACTCAAACTTTCAACGCTAACTAAATGAAGCAAAATGTCGACCCTAATTTTTTAAATTCTTCCATTAAAGGCTTCTGTGAAAACAAAACCCAGTCGAAGTATTCGTTTATTTCAGGCGAATAACATCGGCAAGAGATTTTATGAATTTTGCGAAGCGTTGACAAAGAGCAGCGTTTATGCTTTGATCAGATTTCTGATAAGTCTCAAAAGCACTCACCAAGAACATCTCTATTGTTTCCTTTGCACTGAAGAATTCTGCAACAGTTTAATGTCATTTCTAGACAAAAGCTGCCAGTATCCACATCAGCAGATACGCAATCTTCAACAAGTAATACATGCTATTATTAATTATCGTATATTCGCTAAATATTAGGTAATCATCTTATTGACAAAACCTAGGTTGTTACTATGCAAAGAACGCCTTTTATAATCGAAGCGTGCTGTTTTTTGAAATGAATATTTTAACATTTGTTTGGAGCGGCTGTATTTTTTCAGAATCAAGAAGACAAGGATGTCGAATTTGGCGGAACATCAAATGCTTCGCTGTCTGATGACACTAATATTGGTGACGTCTTGCAGAAGTCAGAATACATGGTTTCTTTTACTTTAATATTTTTTTTCAATGTTGGGAATGACCCATTTCGATTCAGTAATTCCAAAACTCAAGTCTTCACATAAATCATACGTGATTGCATGCCGTTTTCAGAAGTCCTCAACTGTTTAGACAGGCGGACTAAGTTCGAAAAGTTCTGCTGTTAAAATTTCATTGAACGTTGGCCAAGCGGTAAAGTGAATAGCGCACCCGTTTATTCGCTTTGAATTTGAAATCTATGATGAAATAACATGACATCCTTGCAAAAAGAAGAGATATTATTAGGCATTTTACAACTGCTGTTCTTAAAATTTAATGAACATTTGCTCTCAATTTTCTCATAAAGTAACTTAAACACCTTTTTATCTCTATAAATTTTAATGCAACCTTCAGATATCATTATATATTCATATTTTAGCGCTCAACAATCACTGAAAAAAATCTACTTGACAAAGTTTCAAAAGGTTTACCCCTTCTCCTTACCTTTTACATTTAACGTCGAGAATACTTGTATTTCTCTGGCGCTAAATGATGATACGAACGTTTCACGGGCAACAGAAGATCACGCAGAATTATTAAAGAGAATATTTGAGAAAGCCAACATGTTAATAATCGAAGGAAATCCAGCAACTGGAAAAACATGCCTTATGCGACGGCTGGCTTATGACTGGGCGAACGGAAAACAAGAACTGCTGCACTATAACCTTGTTTTATACGCTGAATTTCGCGAAGTACGTGAAAAGGTTTTTAAAAAAATTGTCAATTTGGTGCTTGGTGGTCTAGAGAACTACTTAGACGGTAAGGATATTAAAGTACTAGGGCTTTTACTGAATGATAAGCAGTTTTGCCGAAAAAATCATATCTTGGTACTGCTTGACGGCTATGACGAATCATCTTTGATCGCACAATGCTCAGACCTGAGCTCCTATCTTACTGAAAAAACGATTAGAAAACCCTTATTCTTTAACACTGTAATTACCACAAGAAAAGGATATTTATCAAATCTTAAAGAACGTGAAGGACGATTTGTTATTGCTGAAGTTCTTGGATTTACTACAAAGGAACAAAAAGATAAATACATACACACTCATTTTCTCTCATCAGAAATTAATAACAAACATAACATTGCAGCAGTACATAGTTTACTTTGCAATAATGAAAATTTGAACAAACTAGCTGAAATACCTTTATTTCTGACATTCATTTGTCTTGTACACGAAAGAATTGTTGATGGCACACTAGTGGAATTGTACTGCAATATCGTATGGTGGCTCATTGATAGACATCAACAAGATTTTCCTGATCGCGATATACCAGCTCTATTAGGATTTAAAAATAGTTCTAGGGACAAATTTGAAACTATTCAACACCACTTTCTTCACTTTCCTCAGTTGCATTGGCTTGGCAACATGGCACTGCGAAATCTGAAAGAGAATGTATTTAAAACTTCAGATTGTACTCAATTCAATCTGCAACCTATAATAGAACAGGTCGGACTGTTGAGAAAAGAAAGAAAACATGGTAATTCATTCAAACTTGCATCTTCATTTCACTTTCCTCATAGGTCCATACAAGAATTTTTTGCTGCCTTTTACTGCTTTTGTTCAAATGATAGAACCAACAAATGGTTGTTACCTAATTCTATATTAGATACATCATTAAGAATGAAAGAATTCGAGAGATTTCTTTTACGAATTGCTTTATGCAATAAAATGCCAATAGAGATAGAGAAACGCAAGTATTATTTCGAAAGAATCGTAAATATTCAACTGGATACCACCTTTGATGCATTCAATACTATTGCTGGCTTCAACAAAGAGCTACTAAATTGGTTCCTCTCACAATGCGCAAACGTTCAAAGCATTACATTAAATTGCAATCTGAACAGTGCAAGGCAAGCGAGAAACACATTAAATGACTCAAGTAAACATGACGAATCAGACATTCCATCCAAAATGTCAAATCCAACACCGATATCATTAAATAATTTGATGAAGCTCCACTCATTGGCATTCAAGGAGTGTCCATTTGAAGACTTTTCTCAACTGTCTATCATAAATTGTCCATCTCTGAGAAATCTGCAATACGGAGACTGTAAAGTGAAAAGCAGTAAAAACCCCGGTATTGCAACATTGCCGGCAATCGACAATGTGGAATTTGAGAAATGCACATTTAAAGCCAATTCTAAGCTGTCCTTCGCAAACTGTCCAACTCTGAAAAGTCTCAGATTTACTGTATGTAAAATGAAAAGCAGCTTAAACCTTAATATTGCAACATTGTCAGCGATCGACACCATGGGATTCTACAAATGCTCATTCAGAGCAAATTCTCAGCTTTCAATCACATATTGTCCATCCCTAAAACACCTGAAACTGACTGAATGTAAAATGAGAAGCAGAACCTTTCTTGGTATTGCAATGTTGTCAACAATCGACACTGTGGAGTTGATTTCTTGTACGTTCGAAGCTAATTCAAAGATGTCCATCTTAAATTGTTCATCCCTGAAAAATCTGAAATTTACCGAATGTAAAATGAAAAGCAACACAAATCTTGATATTGCAACACTGCCAGCAATTGACATAGTGGAATTTGTTCAATGCACATTTGAAGACTATTCAAAGCTGTCGATCACAAATTGTTCATCCATGAAAACTCTGAAATTCACTGAATGCGAAATGAAAAGCACCATAAACCTTAGTATTGCAATATTGCCAACAATTGAGACAGTGGATTTTGTTCAATGCATATTTGAAATCAATTCTAAGCTGCTCATCACGAGTTGTCCATCTCTAATTAATTTGAAATTTGAACAATGCGAAATGAAAAGGAGTACAAAACTTGACATTGCGACATTGCCAACAATTGAGACACTGTCTTTTGAGAAATGCACATTTGAAACCAATTGTCAACTGTCCATCACAAGCTGTCCATCCCTGAAAAATCTGAAATTTGAGGAATGTCAAATGAACAGTACAAACCTTAATATTGCAACATTGCCAGGAATCAAGGCAATATCTTTTGAAAAATGTACATTTGAAATTAATTCTCAGTTGTCCATCACAAACTGCTTATCCCTGAAAAATCTGAGATTTGCTAAAAGTAAAATGACAAGCAGCACCATTCTTGGTTTCGTAACATTGCTAGCACTTGACGCTGTAACAATCTATAGATGCAAAATTGATTTGGCAGCATGGCTGTCAATTATAGATGCAATACTGAATAGTTCTGTGAAATGTTTGAAACTGACGTTTGCGGCTGGCTTTAATAGAACATTTTTTACCCACTTGCAAAATAATGGTTACGTTGAAAAAATGGTAATTACTATACAGAATCACGAAATTCATCAAAATGACTTGTTCGCAATCAGAGACTTGATGAAGCTCCATCCGTTGACATTTGAAAGGTGCACTTTTAAGGCCAATTCTCAACTATCCATCGCAAATTGTCCTGCCCTGAAAAATCTGATGTTTAATTTTTGTAAGATCGAAAGCAACACAAACCTAAGTATTGCAACATTGCCAGCAATTGACACTATGGGATTCTATGAATGCACATTTGAAGCCAGTTCTCAGCTGTCCATTAAAAATTGTTCATCCCTGAAAAATTTGAATTTCTTTAATTGTGAAATAAAAAGCAGCATCATTCTTGGTATTGCAGCATGGTCCACAATTGATACTGTGAGATT
The DNA here is from genome assembly GCA_002796945.1 of Plectus sambesii. Taxonomy (NCBI): domain Eukaryota; kingdom Metazoa; phylum Nematoda; class Chromadorea; order Plectida; family Plectidae; genus Plectus; species Plectus sambesii. Next base: position 5,588 of record NIUQ01005490.1, read on the forward strand.
TCAGAGATGTAAAATTGATTTGTCAACATGGCGGTCAATTACAGACGCAATAAGGAATAGTTCTGTCAAAAATTTGAAGCTCTCTGCTGATTATTTTGTGAAAGACATCTCTCCTGAATTTTCACACTACTTGCAAAAATGTGAACGCATTGAAGAAATTCATATTTTGTATGTTGATTCAGTTTTGAGTCGTAATGAGGAGGAAGTGACGGCAAATTTAGCTCAAATAGCGCTCAAGTTACCAAAACTCAGATGCATTATTATTGTATTGGATGCAGATGGCAGAAGATTAAAAGAAAGGAACATAGAACAAATAGAGAATGTTGGTCGAGAAAGAAATTCGGAATTTTCTATCAAATACATGTAATAGTACTTATCGCGTTGGAAGAGTGAACATGATCAATGTTAGCTAAAATACCTCATTACTCAGCGGCGTTTTTCAGCTGCACTGTTGGAAAAATGCCTTTACAATATGATATTGATTTTGCTATCTAGGGCAAGACCCCTAATGTGCTGATAATTGACTAAATAGGGTGTTTCCTTTCCCAACATGGGCATTCATAGATTCTGCGTCCCCATCCCGACTTTAATTATCTTGAAATGGGGAAGCAAGATGAATGCACTACAGAACAGTTATTGACAAACAACAAAACTTTCAAGTAACTTATGAAGATGTAACGATTTAATAACAAAATTTATTGTTACTCAAAAGCGTGATATTTGGGGGTAAAGACTACATTAAGGAATCATAGTGTCAGCAAAGCTATACATTGAGAAGATAATTTCTATATTTGCTATCCATATGTTGAAGCGTATTTCAAATAAAAAGCAAGCAGACAGATACAGAGTTCGGTAGTGAGAACATTTTGTAATTTATCGGAAAAAAATCAGGTTTCGTTCCGATTTTTTCGTGTTTAAAAATGCACCATGATTTTCCGACTCTAAGCTACACATCGCCGAATTCTGTTTAGCAGTTCGTGATATCCGACTATTGCACCTTGTATTAAACTACGCGCTTGAAGAAAAAAGAAACGAGGCCGAGCACTACCGCACTACCTGTTGGTACTCTACTCATCATTCATTTGATCAAGGACTAATAGATGATTATAATTTTAGTTACCATCATATTCCTAGTATGTTCATTGCTCATTTTTTAAATGATTTGACGCGGATTTTTCTTGTGCACGATAAACTACAATTTCAAATAACACTTTCATACACAATTGAATCAAATCCAGTCTCCGTGTCGTAAGAGTTATTGAATAGGCCTCGAAATTCAATTTTATGCTACATCAAATTCATCTTGCCATAATAATGACCCAAGTTTCAAATTTATTAAAGCAGTCATCATAATTATTATCATTTTTATTCAAACAGTTTATAGTGACGATACACACATTCATAGATTCCATTATTGAATTACTTTTATAGACTAAAATGATTTCTTTATAACCTTACAACTGCACATCGCTTCGTGAGCCATTCATTTACTCGCTTGTTTGCCATCTTCGAGGGTGTTGTACCTGAGTTGTTTCCGCTGAAAATTCAAAAAAGATTGATCATATTTCTCCGTATCAGCGCTCTTAAGGTTAGTTATCAATGCGACGTTGGACGTTTTTTTTAAATCGAAAACAAGCGCGGAACCATTGCGACAGATTCTTTAAGTCATATCAGCGGTCTCTTAAGAACCTACAGTGAAATTCACATATACCGGTATTTGGGGGACCGATCAAAATTACCAATATAAGTGAAATACTGGTACAACCGAAACTGTTATAAGTGAATTCCACTGTATTTTAATACCACTATACTTTTACATTTCCTATGCGCATACCAGTTCCCGTAAACGGATTATATTATGTCTATATATCATGTTCACAATGTTAATTAGCTGCACTACTTTATTATTTTCAAAGAACTGCTTTTATATCCAGATTTCCCCAAAATCTGTTGCTAAATAAAACCGAAATATTTTCCCAATCGCAAAACTGCAAGTAAACACAATATACTATCAGTTCACCTCTTCTGATGTAACGTGCTTGTCTATTTCCTTCCATGAAAGTGCGTTATCTCGCGTTTTCTCGAATTCTGATTTACACTCATGTGCAAGTTTAAAGTCTTTGTCATCGATCGCTTCTTTCCTCTTTTCCAACCAATCTACCATTTCCTCTTCGGACGTTTTCATGCGCTCCAGTAGCTCTGTTATTTGCTCCGTCGCTAAGTAGCTGGAAATTTTTTATTTAACATTTAATTATAATCATAATTTTATAATTTTTATAATTTTTATAATGACTCTTTTTAGTTGAAAGAGGACATTTTCCAAGCCATAACCACTGCAGAATACCTCTTATTTGAATTGGATAGTGACCTTATCAAAGTGTACAAGGTTTAAGAGTTACAAGTCTTCTCTGACTCCTTTAATTCTGTATGTCACTCGCACTGGCCGAAGGTGGTGGGATTGAAAACTTCACTTACTGATTCACAGAGCAATGTTTTGCCAAATCATCAAGTGCACCACGTCAAAATATTAATAAAACCTGACTAAGCTAAGTGAACGCGGCAAATTTGATTATCGCACTTGGAATGATTTTTACGTAACATCATATAAAATGCTGTGGTTAGATTCGCTCGCTTCCGGACAAAATGCAATGGGTATACTTGCATACCAAATAACGATTGCTTGAGCTAAAAAATTGCTCTATGTGCTGTATAGGGCATAGCTATTACATCAGAAAACGTATAGTAAATGATATTGGAACAATTACAACTATTGCTGCTTAGTTACTATGATTATTCCCTCCTACTAGTCTCTTTGCGCATCTCATGTAAAGCGAAAAAACAAACTTCTCATTCATTATGGATTCACTCTTCTTGACTTCCAGAATTCGCATAATGTTATTGAATTCGCCGAGTTTTGTTCGAAAGTAAGCTGGCGTCTTTTGATTTTTCTTGGACTTGTTTTTTGAGGAACCATATTTCTCATCTTCATCTGACCAGGGTGCATCGAGAATGTCTCGAACAACTTTTGCCTTTGTCCTTAAAAAACGAAGGCAGCGATTATTGCCATACTTCTGCTTCGATTACTTTGTACAATTTTGGGCGAAAACTGTTATCATTTTCGTTCAGTTCATAGCTTTACGAGACATACTGAATTCCTGTGAGAAGATCTTGGTTTTATTCGCTGAGTTGCTGGCATATTTTATGTGCCAAAATCTGCCAAGAAATTCACATTTCTCTCGACCTCGATTGACAAGCAGTTATTGTAAACCAATTGCTCACGGCCTAGGAATCCATAATGTCCAAGGGCCTCTGAAGGAGCCTAGACGGGGTCTGTTCTGACTGGATACGCATCAATTACTGTAGGTACATTAGCATTCCTTCATTAGCGATGTGATGAGTTCTAAACTTATCTAGGAGACGTATCGGATTTAATTCATACTATTTGCACATTCGCCAGGGCTCCGTTTGAAGGGACCTACTGGTTGGTTAGCTAGGGGTTGCTGACTCACATGACCCAGAAATGGCTACGTACCTGGATGTAACTGGTCGGGCAGAATCAGCCCTTTGACTACTTGAAGGCCGCCGACTTCTTGGTCTTGATGATGTCGATCTTCGCCGTTTATCAGTTGACGATGGGCGATAGGAAGAATGCGACCTGATCGGCCTGGATCGGTAGCCATCTGCCCGCTTTGAAGCTGGCCGTGCACTGCCGTTTCGAGCATTATCGAATTCTTCAAGCTTTGCTACTCTCTCTTTGACCCTTTTGATCAAAGCATCGGTTATTTCGTCCTCCTCTCCGCTACTGTCGTCATATGCAGCAACTGCATAGGATGTATTCTCGTTTCTAATCTCGCCCTGCAAATTGAGGTTAGATGGCTTGCTGAAAGTGAGAGTGGGTGCAGTTTTCAGTAAACTGCAACATATTAACGAATTCAAGAGATTTTACTTGGATTATATTAGCTTTGGCTGTACTCATGCTTCGCAACATGTAGCGTATAGATGGAAATCAAAGTGATTGGATGTTGTCATAATGACAGCTTATCAGATGGCTCCTCCGAAACTATCCGTCCCAAGTTGCAAAGCAAAAACATGACCCATAGAAACGATAGACATATCAGCGGCATAGAACTGATATGCAGAAGGACTGAGCACTTACTCTTTTTGGATAGCCGATGACTTTGATAGCGATAATGCCAACTTGATCTCCAGGGTTTTCTCTGTGAGTATAGTTTTCGTCCAATAAGATCCGAATGTAAAGAGCGTTAACGTCGACATTTAAAGTTTTCACTTCTCTGCTGCCATCGCCTCTCATTTCATTGAATGAAACAGAGCCCAGCTCGCGGAAAATCGCATGCGTTGCACTTGGTTTCGTATAGTGACGTTCACCAGGCGTGCCGGTGCCCAGAGTGGCCGATGACGCTGAACAAAATGTTGATGAATAGATAAATTTATATAATAAGTAAATATCCTGAATGATATCGTTATATTTCACTGTGCTCAGTGGATTGTTGTTAGTACCTTACCTTTCATTCTAATTGAAAGAATGGATATAATCTGAGAGAGCTTTATATTAGTTTTGTCTCTACATTTACAATTACGGTACAAGAAATGATATCTTATAAAGGGTAATTTAATTCTTCAAGCTTACCAATAAATGTCTCATGGCACAGAATTTGTATACACTTTACATGACATACTTGCGCCAACTCCAACACGATCGATTGTGGATAGTCGCAATTTCTGAAATATAGCAAAGTTGCAAAACAAATTCTGCATTACTGGAAATGAGATAGCATATATGCTCACACAGCAGACACCCAGCATATGTCACAATCCTGAAAGTCTCCGGGTACAGTGGAAAGAAGGCGTTTGCCAGCGACTTGGTCCTGACTTGAGATGGTCAAAACAGAGTACGGTAGAGTTTCTTCTTTAGCCATTAGCTTTTCATGTACTTTCAGATGCAAATTAATCGCTTCGTTGAATGAAGACGATGTTAGAGCTGAGCTATGTACTCGTACGTCATGGGTAACATCTTCGCCGACAACGTGCGATTTCAAATGC
>NIUQ01005491.1:0-10683 GCA_002796945.1 Plectus sambesii
TGTTGCACAAAATGGCCGACCCCGCATATAAGAGCACCCCGGATATAAGAGCAATTTTTCGATTTCCCGACAATGCTCTTATATCCGGGTTTTACTGTACCAAATACTTCGACACGCTCGACTCGGAATATGATCCCTACTCCGTCATGCACTACGAGCCGACGGTAATAACGGTAGCAGATGTATGACCGTTTTTAGGCCAACCGCGCGAACTGTACAGTCAGTGTGTCGCAGCGCTGCCGCAAAAATACGCGGCAGTTATAAGGCGTTGTTTAGCAGCCAGTTTTTGGCAAGCAAACACTAGTAATAGAGGCGTGCTGTTTTCCCATCGCGTATTTTTGCAGCAGCGCGTACGCATCCGCGCTTCAAATTGCTTTAAAAAGAGTGTGACACATTGGTATTGCAAAGAATAAATCAACAATCCTATGCTTAGCACTACTTATACTAACATTGAAGCAGGATGTTATCGTAAAATTATTGCATTAACATAGACTGCCAATTTACTCTTTGTAATACTGGCGGATACAAGCGAAAAAATTGAGCAGTGATTTATTTCGTGCTTTAATCGCTATTTTGTGGTCTTCTTGCGAGCGGCGACTTTGCACTCATAAAATAAACTTGCGCGTAGTTTGCAAGAGCTATCAACAAGCGACCCACTGCGAATTTTGCTGCTATTTCAGTTGTTCACTATAGCCGAAAATATGGTTTCGATGGAGCCAGCCAGCGACACGTGGGTAGCTGAACATATAGGACAAAAGGAACACCTCAGTCCCGGCGACGTCCAAGCGATCAATAAACTCTACTGTAGTTAAATATTTGCTGCCAAATACAAATTCATTGCTGATGTAATTGTGAATAGTGTTGGATGTTTTAAATAAAGTAAGTACATCAGTAAGTAGGTAAACATGATTCAAATCGACCATGTTTTCCGCAAGATATGATGTGCAACCCTTACACGTTCAAATGAATTTATGATTTTTTGTTCCTTTCACATTTTCAATCATAGGTTAAGTCAATAAATAATCAACTGATCTGGCTGAGTTTTTAATATAACATACAAAAAATGCTAGCGTATAGATTCAAAATACCATCCGATTTCCCCCATGTATTGCTGAAATCTACCAAATAGAAGACGGGTATACTCTATTTGGGCCACCATGTAGCCGAAATTAAAATTTGGTTATACGCATTAACTTTTTGATTTAGTCAAATTTTATTTGAAGTATACGAAAATATTTGTTTAACCGATACTTGTGTACAGCTCACGAGCATATTTATGTTTTGATATTATGTCATCACTGGCATGTGGTCAAAACTTCCAGTCTAGGATTAACGCGCGTTCCGCTGGATTGTGCTGAATCAATTCTTCTGGGGTAAAACTAACCGCTAACGAGGCTGCCGCAATATATACGCAGCAATGGCCGTTACAACCACAAACACCACCGCGGGCAACATTCGACGTGTTTTCACAACTGAGCCCGCAACAATCTGTAATGTCCGTTGATGACCCTGCAAAGATCGCCATGACTGCCGATGGCAAGCAGCGAAGTCAACCAGGCGAGTGACCTTTATGATATGTTCAAAACAGTTTCGCGCTCATAAGCTACTAGATCAGGGACCAATGATTCACCAACGATTCACCATCGTTGGGGATATAAATCGAGCGTGCTTTGTTCCCGAGTGCATTTTTCTCGCCGATGATGTCATCGCCAGACGTACCTTCTTTCCTCATACTACCTGATGGGAACTAATACCGCATGGCAGAAAACGAGCCCCAGCGTTATTTCAGCCTTCTTCTCACTCAAGTCCACCAGATTGGGAGTAGCATGTCTGATGTGCTACTCGATGACCGCAATGGCGCTGATGCGGACGAATTTGGCCGTGGCGCTGGTATGCATGGTGAACTCGAGTGTCTTGCTGGAGCAAAACAGTAGTCAACTCTCTCCAAATGAAACCTTGAACAGCTCGTTTAATCGTTCCCAGAACGACTCCGCGACAGGGGAAAGAGAACACGCATGTCTTCTGGCACCAGATGAAGACAATGAGTACAATGTAAGATCGTGATTGTCCTCGTTTATTGATCACTGATCAACGCCATAGCTCTATGTATTTGTCTGTTATTTCAGGGAGAACTCAACTGGACACCAACACAAATTTCTTTGATATTCTCGGCAGTTTCCTGGGGTGGCTTGCTTACAGGTTTCTTCTCAGGTTGGGTCGCCGACCGATACGGCCCAAAGAACATTCTGCTAGCGGCGTGTGTTGTTCACGTGATCGGCTCTTTCCTCACGCCGACCATCGCCGTGCGCGTAGGTTTCTACGGCATGGTCGGCATCCGCTTTATTATGGGTCTCGGTCAGGTACTTTCAACCATCATTATTTATCATACAGTATGCTTAAGGGTGTCATCATTCCCTGTATGGGAGCTCTTATTGCCAGATGGTTCCCGTCCACAGAGCGAAGCACAGCCATAGCAATTTACACGACCGGAAAAGAACTAGGTAAATTGATTAAAAATCCTAATTACAAGCAGCCTGCGATTATTACGCCAAGTGGCTACACGATGACGCCATTGGGCAACGTGATTTTTTTCTCAAAACGTGCTGAAGGTTCCATTGACCGTATCATTCCAATATCAGTCCATTAAGAAAGCTACGAAATAATTACGCTGCATGAATGAGTTGCGAGACATGCTGAAGATTCGTGTTAGCAAGCTTCTAGCGCAAGCGATTTTCGACAACTACGAAACCTTTTCTGCTGTTCTAGCAAAGTAGTGCCGAAATAAGCGTCATGACTGATCATTGCACCCTGTTCATTATTTTCACTGAATTTTGTAAAACTATTGATACAATGAAGCCTTCAGTCAGAAAGTTTTACATAAGGGTGCTAATTTATAAGAACGAATGAATGCAAAAGATCATCACGTCATAGTATTATCGCTTTTACGGCGTCAGTTTTCAGGGACGATGATAGCAAACCCCGTTGGTGCCTTCCTTTGCGGTACTGAATCGTTTTTCGGTGGATGGCCGGCAATTTTTTACGTCTTCGGCAAGTGTCTTCTCTCTCACGTCAATAGAGCCGCCAACATAACGCTGCTGTTTGTAGGAACAATCGGCGTGGTGTGGTGCATTTGCTGGTTACCAATCGTTAGCAACAGTCCTGAAAATAACAGACTCATTTCTAAGAAAGAGTTAATGTATTTGCAGCAGGAACTGAAGAGCCAGAGTCTACAGAACCGGAAGGTAGTGTAATAAATCGCTTTATTGCGGTTAAACTGTGAATGATCAGAGATCAGCCGGAGTTTTTATGTTTACAGGTAGCAACGCAGCATGTGCCATGGGCAAAGATGTTCCGATCAGGTCCGATCCTGGCTCAGGTGATGATGAATGGAGCGGCAGCCTGCTTCATGGGCGTATACCAATCTTACCTGCCAACATACTTTATGCAGGTTCTTGCTTTGAACCTCAAACAAGTAAAGCAGAACGATACGAAATACCGTTAATAACTAGTCCCTTTTCAGAATGGTCTCCTCAGCGCTTTACCTCCTCTCGTTCAAATGGTCGTCAAAATGTTTGTTTCACGCTTGTCCGACCGGCTCAAGCAGCGCGTCAATAAACCGAATTCGACTACCCTGTGCAAAGTTTTCAATTCAATTGGTTGGTAGCGTTATCAGTGGCAATTGATTTGTTTGCATGCAAATGTGGTGTTTACGCGCTTCAGGCGCCTTCGGCTCGGCGCTTTGTTTGGTGGCCATCAGCTTCCTCGACTGCCGGCACGTGCCCCTTGCAGTGTTTTTAATTTGTGCGAGCTTCGCCGCCTTCGCCAGCTTTGCTCCAGGTAGGGCTTGTTGCATTGAGACTCTTCGATGAAGCTTTGAGCTTATACACTTCGATATAGGCTTCTTCACATCACAAATCAGCATAGCGCCTGTCTATTCCGGCATTGTTAGCAGTTTCTCTCGTGTGTGCGCGCAAGTCGGCCAGATCGCCGCTCCCTCCATCGTCGGCTTCTTCGTTGTCGAGGCAAGAGATATATTTGGTATCCATAATAAAATGATCGCATCATCGTGTGATTCAGGGAACGAGAAGGGAGTGGCAGTACGTTCAGTTGATACTTGCTGCCTTCATGACCGCTGGAGGAGTAGTTTTCCTCATATTCGGCTCAGGTTCGTAATAATTCTCTCTTTTCGAGATGACAAACATTTGTTGCAGCTGAAATACAACCGTGGGCGATGACACCAAACGAAACGCAAGTGGCATTGGCGGAAGACGAAAGCGAAGGCGATATTGATGATAGCGTCATTGGTGACGATTCGGAAAAATATTAGAACTGCATAAACTGTACTGCTCGGTGGGGTATGGTGGACAGTTATCGTACGAAAGATCGAGCGAGAAGTAATACCGATTCAACCGAAGATCGATCGAGTACGACGACTACGTGAACAACTGCTTCACAGTTTTGCATTGTCTTTTCAAACGGTTCACATTGCTCTCATGGTGTTGGTGTTTTGAACATAAAATGATATTCACGCTAGGCTTTGCGTTTAACCCAGCTGCGCATATACATCAAAAGGAACAGCTCAGTCCCGGAAATACCCAAGCGATCAATAAACTTTACTGTAGTTGAAAATTTGCTGCCAAATACAAATACATTGCTGATGCAGTTGTGAACAGTATTGGATGATTTAAATAAATTAAGTACTTTGATAACTAGATAAACAAGATATCTAATTTACCTAGTTTACTTTTACCGCCGACTCTATTAACATTTATCAAAATTACTCAGAGATTAAATATACAGTACGTAATTTGCACAAATGGGAACTAGGTGAAGAAAAAGTACTTACTTTATTTAAGTAGGCAAGGCAAACTAACAATATTGTTTACCTTGTTTTACTTATCAAGTTTTGAAACGCCCAACACCGATTGCGCGACTGCTTTATCTTAAAGGGGAACTTCGATCACCAGTAACTCTGGAGAATACACCGTAAATTTTAGTTTGTTCGCTGTATTTGATAAGACCGTTCAGCGGCAAGTTAATGAGACTGTAAACAAATATGATTTTCAGCTAGCTCATCATGCGCGACTACAGACCAACTCTTGTATATTGCCCACAGCTAGGGGATGACCGTAGTTTCCCTTTGAACATTGAAAGAACGAACATTAATTTCTTTTGAAGGGATAAATAAACTCTGATATGTACACAACACATCAAATGAAAAATTCGAAATTGGCGGGAAAAAAGCATCGGTGGGGTCAAGACTCCCAAGGGTTGACGTCGGTGTCGATGGCGGTGCAGTGACTGATGGCGTAACGCAACTTCTCGGAACAAATCTCACCGGTAGTGTAATCTGCAAGTCCATTTCAGAATGAGGCATTCTCTGCGTGCACAGTTGGATTGTAACGCGGGAATTTGAAAATTGCACTTGTAAATTTGCACGGCAGAATTTGTAAATGAAGTCGAGGCATTTCGAAGATGTGAAAGATACAGGATTTCTGGGATGGGGCTTGCGAACACTCATAAAGACAAAATTTTGCCAGTTTCGTTGAAATTTGATCTTTATTGAGTTCTCACACTATTCGTGAAATGAATTAACAAAGTAGAATGCTCAACAATGGTTAAAACATGTTCTGAGTGAAGAGAGAGAAATCAGAATTTTGAGTAAGAGAAGTTTTGGGAGCGGGAGGGATTCCCCCCTTCATCCGCGTTACAGCCCCAGTTTACAATATATACTTACCCGGCAAATACAACGTGTTACTGCATGTGCTGGATTCAGGCAATGAGTCGATCGCACCTTCGCTGAAATGAACCAATTTCCTAAACTTAGTTCATAAATGCGAAAGTCTCACCTCTTCTCGGCGCAAATGTACAACTGCGTCGGCATTCGTCGCCTGCCGCTAACAAAGCGCAAAAAGCGACTTCTATAAAAGGCATAAGAAAAGGAATGGCTTTTCCGTTGCGTACAATAACAAACCTCTCGTCGTAGGAGAATGATTGCAGCGCTTGCCACAAAAATTGCACCCTGCGATCGCTTTCGTTGAAGTCTTCCAAGTGACCTAAGAACGCGAGCGTATGAAGCAAACAGTTACATGAAAGGGAATCTTAAATGCGTACAAGCTCTTTTCAAATCTTCGAACTCAATTTCCGCTCTCCCGCACACCATCCGCTCCAAACACTGCCACGTCATTAAGCTTAGCGCGCTTTCAGGAACAACCGAAGTCAGTCCTCTTCGAATCGCCAGCAACTGCAACAAAATCATTTTCTACCGCAGGAAGTACGCTCGGAGGTTCTTCCACACGTCGACGATACGCCTCACTATTCCCGACCGTACGTACCACATGCAGAATACTTAAATGCATTATTATATACTGCAGTGATACTGCTTAATTGCGAGCACGAATTCTCGGCTGGTAAGCTAATATTGTGAAATAAATCAAGAAAGACAAATCATCGTGAACGCGATAGAATTCAGCTATAATAATCTGGAATCATTTTGATGCCCCATAATTCCTTCTTAATTAGCAAATAGTTGGCGTTGTGCGTAATTTTGTACATGCGCATGTGGCGTGTCCGAACGAATTTCGCCCTAATGGGACGTATCGTTTACGTGACTTTGGAAACATCTAATCGAAGCTTACCTGGCTCTCGGCCTGCGTCAAAATTTGAGCTTTGGCCGATTCGATGAGGGACAGTCGATTGTTCCAAGAGAGGGGTCCGACCGACTCTGTGAGCAGTATCTCCCCTCCTTCGAGCGCAACGAGTGACTCAAAGTCTTCGCGCGTTTTACAAGACTGGACCCTCTCGATCAAGCGAGCCTGCAACATGTCAAAATACTGTTTCATTAAATGGTAAAGAAAAATTAAAACATATTTGTGTTATATTAATATAATGCCAAATGAGTTTCTCTTAGAGTAAAAGTCATATCCAGTGATGTAAAAAGGGTTCAAAAGACTGCGTACCGCATTTCGGTCGATCTCGGGTCCGTCTTCGGCCCAAACGAGCCTCTCACCAACTAGCCGCTTCCATACGCTCGGCGCCAGCGGCAATACCAGAAACTCCTTCGTACGTACACAGGAACCCATTAACTTGCCGATAAACTCAAACTGAGCAAAGCGTTCACAATGTCGGTCCATCACAAAGACACTCTAAAGCAAAATTAAAAATTAAAAAATACAGTCAGTATAGTGCTAGCGCTTTATTTGTCAACATTTTTTCGATCAGTAACAAGAAAACTTAGATTTAACTTGGTAACCTGCTTCGATAGTCGATAACGCTTCTTTCAATCAATCTATGCCCATAAAAATCAAGAAATGACTATCAATTTTGTGAAAAATAGTGTTCACCTACCGAAAAGCAAAGCGCTTCTTTAGCCAACTACGATGCCTGACTCGATTTCTTGTTACTGATCGAAATGGATTGACTATATAATCAAAGGGACAAACCGCATCTTCATAAGAGCGAACGAAGTAAGGAAGGCGCGACTGGCCGGAAGCCGGGCAGAGATTCTCGCCGACGTCGCAGAGACTATCGCGGAAGGCGCCGCCCTGGTCGATGACGCCTTCGCCGATGAAGACGCACTCCCACCACTGCTCGCTGTGCGTGGACCAGCTGTAAGCGTCCGCCCACGGTTAAATCATATCCTTCGACAAAGAGCCGCTAACTAAGAAATGGACCGGAAAGTCAGCTTGGACTGACGGTCGCGACGCAGCTCGTCGAAGATCTGCTCGAAGACGGGGACGGACGACTGCCGGTCGACGTAGAGCTTCGGCAAATCCGTTAAGAGCCTAAAGATGGCGATGATAGGATTGTAATCCTAATTAGGGTCAATGGACCGGTAACATAATCGTGTCCTAAGCTGTTCTTAAATTATGCATTACTTAAGCCCATTATGAAACATAGCGCTGAGTATCGCTATGAATCACTTAACTTTAGGACACGATTATGTTACCGGCCCAATGTCAGGAATATCGTGACCGTTTTTTACGATGTGTGTTGCGAAATCATTGTTGTTCGTGTATGCGTTTTTAGTGTGATCCGCGTGTAATGCGTCGTTAGGTTCAGTTCGAATAAAAGTATGTCAGGATCGAAGCCCCCCATTACAGGATGACGACTCTTTGACAAACTCACTCATCGGCACTTGCTCTCAGCAGACAGTCGACGATCGCTTGACGACGTTTGCACAGCGGCAACAACATTCGACCGCGTTGCAACCAATCTTCTTTCTTCGCTAACATATTCACCTTCCTGTTCGGTACAGTATAAGGCAACATGTAGTCAATCAGCGACGCCAATCTGTAAGCCATTTAATTGTATTGTTTTGTCTTTTCAAAATAAGATAATGCTTGTGAAAAGTGAATATTTTGATGCTAGCTTTATTAAATTTTTGCAAGTACGATTGGAAAAAATATTGCAGCAGTGCTAATGTTTGTCCAAATAATGCTGCAATAATTGGCTTGATTGCAGTATGAGAATTACTCATTTTTCGTTCATAAAATTCATCCAATTTGTTCTGTATAGCACGAGCGACAGATGCGGTTGAAGTACTGTAAAAGAATTATTCGAAAAAATACAATACAGTTAGTTACAATACAATACAAAATACAATATAATACAATACAACTGAGAAAAAATTGCGAGTAACCATGATGAAAGGGAACTGACCTGGTCAGAACGATGGCGCGCCAGTAGAGGCGCTCGCTGGGAATTCCCGCCAGAATAGGAGCGTCCACCCGATTGAACCACGCGCAGTCCACTTCGGGTCGCGCCAAGTCGTTCTTCGACTTCAACCGAATGCCGCGCACCCGACAGTCCAACCCGCCTTCTTTGCACTCCACGATCTCGATCTCCAACCGATGTAGCACCTCGTTGTTGCTCGTCAACACGCACACCTCCTGTGGAGAAATCCTGAAATGATGTCCTTGAAGGAGCGTAATAAAATATTTATGCAGTACAGTGGAATCCGGTTAAGTGCACATCAGCCTTCGAAAGAATATTTTGTGCACTTATCCGGGCATGATTCAATATAAAATTTGCACACGGAGCTTGAAGGACATGTGTACTTATCCGATATGTGCACTTTAACGGTATACACATAACCGGTTTCCACTGTACCTGCCATTTCCCCTTTCAACTGAATACTTTAAAATCATTTTGGATATTTTAAAATCAAACTGAACACTTTAAACTGAATGCTTTTCTTTGTAAAATTCACTGAAACAAAAATGGTCGGAGTCTACGTTACAGAATTTTAACCGAGTATAATATCAGTATCAGGCGGAACATTTGCGTTGTATTGTAAAAGATGCAATCGCGTTTACGAAAAAATAGGAGGCTACGCAAAAAGTGACGTTTTCTGCTGTTATGATAGATTGATTGGCTAAGGCTCTTTGGAAGATTGTTCGATGTCCAATGAGAGAATTTCCATACTCTTACTTGCTGTACGGATTAGTGTCTAGACATACAGGTTTCGCGGAGAACAAAAGGTTTTTTGCAGGTATAAAACATAGTGCGAGACATCGTGCACTTCGCACTCGCAACAAACTAAGCGAAGTTTGTATCGACCCTTATAGTTTTTGCATCGTGCGGACACAGCGATATGCTGCGATTCACTTGAACAGTCGCTTGGTTTTGCGCTCGCCCTCAGGCTGTAGCATACCACAACCGCAATCATGCATTTGTATCGTAAAGGCGTGGTTGATAAATAAGCACATCCCATTCAGCTCCACCAACATCGATATCCCCATCTAATATCTACGAGGGGAACTTGAGATTATTATAATAGCGTGAACTGACGTTTCGATTTTCGGCGTTTCTTGGAGAACGAAGGCGGGAGCGGTTTCCGACCGATAACCGTAGACGACAACTCGATTCGGTAGGTACGACTCGTCTTCGGGATCGAGCAAAATATACACTTGTCTGCAAAAAATTGACTTCTGTGCCATTCGCTTGAAGTTGAAAAGGTGGGTAAGACTGACTCTATCACCACGTTGGACTTGAGCCAAATCGTGATCTTGTGCGGCGGGTTCGTACCGTCCGACTCCCAGAATGTNCTACTTCCTTCTAAATCGTTTTTATATGTTAAAGTAACGCAGATTTACGCCTACGTAATCAAGCGCTGATGAAAGTGTGATTTTGTCGGCGTACGATGCCGTCTTCCCGCAAATGAAACTTAACCCCGAACCGCCTTTGCCAACAATGTGCCTGAAATGAAAGCGGCATTAATGATTGCGAATAGACGTGTACATTTGGAAGAGGAGGGAGTTTTGGGGATATCAGGAGCGTAGTTTGGGTGTATGGGGAATTTCTGTGGGCATAAAATAAAGGAGCATCATCGCTTGGGCAGAATTTATGCGTCCATTTGATGGTGCGGTAACCTGAGCAAATACCAAGACAGCTATGATTAATTCTTGATAGTTGGGTTCGCTATACCATTCCACACTGCCACACGAAGCCTAAAGCTCGCGATAATAAGTTTTAGCAGTCTTTTTAAAAAGAAATTCGCCAATTCTGGACGTGAAAAATTATTGAGGACCTCTATTCCGAAAGCCGTGAGTATTTCTGCTCAAGAGAAATGAATAGTGATGAAAAGACAAAAGAGTACTCACTCGATTAGCGCGCGATCGTGCATGGTCGTCCAGTTGTCAGTCGGCTTCGTCGTCATCAAGTCGACCTTATCGGCCTCCG
>NIUQ01005492.1:0-10643 GCA_002796945.1 Plectus sambesii
GCAAATACTGTCAATTTTGATAGCTGTTTATTCATACTTTGTATGCTATAGTTCCTCTGAGCGGTCAGTAACGAAAATTCATCGCTATGTCACGCCTCCGATTGCGTGGCTATGTCAGAAGACGCATCGCGCCAGAGAGGATGTCATTGGCCCTATTCGAGCTCTGTACGAGTTCTACTCGTCTCCGGTCGCCAAATTTTACCTCAGCATGGTTGCGCTCTTCCAATTAGCACTAATCTCTATCATTAGTATTGTTATTTAGGGCTTCTACATGATCTATCTTTGTTTGTTCACATACGTGGTTTTGGCCCGCCTGGAACCTCTGACAATCGATAAAAAGTTCACCTTTCAAGGGTTGATGGAAGCGATTCTTTGGGGATGGGCGTTGTGTTTTTTCTTGGAAGAGATCAGACAGGTAACATTCAATTGAACTTGAGTGCGATAGTTTTTGAACAATGTCATAAATTGTAGGTGGTACGCAGAGAAGCACGGAGCGTATTATTCAAAATCGCTAACCATATGAAGAGTTTTTGGAATCTCCTCGATTTGGTCATATTTCTGCTGTTTGTGGTGGCGGTCGTGCTCCGTCTGCAACCGCAGCCCGATCCGTACGCTCGGGTGATTTACGCCGTCACTCTCATGTTCTCCTACTTGCGTTTTATGGAGACCTTTTATGTGTCGAAAATAATTGGCCCTAAAATTATCATGATTCAACGAATGGTAACCGACATTTTACGCTCTCGCTTGTCACGTTGATTCAATATTTATTTTCAGCTAAGAGACCTCATCTTTTTTGTTTGCATCTTGGTGGTGTTCATTCTCAGCTTTGGCTTCGCCATGCAATCGCTGCTGTATCCGCACATGAGATTCTCTTCCGCTTTATTGGCTGACGCAGTTTATACGCCTTATTCACAGGTTTTTGGCGAGCTGTCGATTGACAAAGGCGACGGTTTGTTTTTACCCTTGAGTCCCAGCTGTCGCACACTCGCTGTCCGCTTCACCCTACCACAGCCGATAAGAAAGGCGCTGTGCAAATAGTCCATCAATACTCAACACCTCTCCTATTGCATAGTATAATGCTACATTGTTTTGGTAAACTACCAAATTGTCTTATTGCGGCCAACCAAATCGGCGGGTGGCGAGTCTGCAATAGTTGGATTATACCCAAATAGAACATAAGAATGCTTTGCTTACTTTGAAGGCTCAGCAAAGTGCACTACCAACGTAACAGAATACGACGAAAACGATGACAATGATATTCCGATGTGCCCCGAGCGGACATGGCTTGTGCGCGTCCTGTTCGCAGTATACATGATGCTGACCAATGTTCTTCTCATGAATATTCTCATCGCCATGTTCAGGTACGCTGATTAACTCATTCTGGGGTATTTTTAGTACAATTATTGAGTGCTGAAATTGAGATAGAGTCTCAGTTCCTTCCGAGTATAATTTCGCACATGACGCAGTGACGAGTGTCGAAAAGAGCTGAGATCCAGGTGCTCAATTCAAAAATCTCAACAAACTCATCAATAAACTCATGAAATAATTCAATTCAATGAATAAAATGAGATAAAACCTGCTCTGTCAGTTCATCAAAGCTACCTGAGTGTTCAATTTCAGCTACACCTTCCAAGCAGTTCAGGACAACAGCGAAAAAGTGTGGCGCTTCTATCGCTATTCGGTCGTCTACGAATACTTTGATGCGCCCGCCCTGCCAGTGCCTCTCGTCCTTCTCGTTCATTTCAAACGTTGGGCGGTCTTTTTCTACCGCCGTTTCTGCTCGCATACCTTTTATGCAAATACGGGATTTAGTGAGTTTTCATTGCATGCAAATTGTGGCAGTACGATGGTAACAATTTTGCAGAAGAACGCTTGCCGCTTGAAGATAACCTCCGCTTGAGTACCTTTGAGAAAACTGAGCGAGATCGTTTCTTGGCCCAACGCTCGAGACTGACCTTTGAGCAAATGGACAGCAAATTGAATGAAGCCGGAGCGAAGTAACAATTTTGCCGTTTTTCGTCAGTTTTCGTTTCGAGACTTATTGCTGCAATCTTCGCCTTTATGACATGAAGGACCATCGCTATGTTTTCAAAGGTTAACAATGCGTTGTTTCGCGTCGCGAGCAAAGTTTAAAACAAAAATTCGAATGGGACAATTCAAAGATTTTCTCAGTAAAGCGAGTTTAGCAGTCTGTTGACTTGAAATTTCAGATTACAACAATTGATGGAAGACATACAAGACATCAAAGAGACTATTGTGGGTGAGGCCGATCAGCGGGCGACTTCTTCGCGTGGTCGAACTAAATCTGCCATGTAATCGAGCGATATTTCTAAAAATTAATCTCTAACATGTTCTTTCGTAGTGACTCCGATCGACCTATATCGCCATCTCAATTGGCGCCTCAAATCGTATCGATGGAAGAGAAGATCGACCGACAGACAGAGCTCATGCGCGAACTGGTAAAAGCGCTGAAGAAAACTAGTCAGGCGGCTTCGTGATAATGCTTGCACTCCGAAAAGAGCATGGAATACTATTGGATGTAATTTACTTATAGATGATTTTCTGAGAACTTGCTTGTTTGGTAGTTAATTAAAGAATAATGAAGATTAACACAAGCGAGATTATTGATTGTTGATTAATAGTCGATTTCATCAAAGTCTTCAACCAGAATTTTCTGCTTGACGGGCTCAACTTTGGTGACTTTGCGCATATCGGATTGCTCGATCATTTTCTGCAACTGATCTCTTGCGCCCGCATCGACCACAGCCGCTCCCAGCAGATCAATCAGCCTGTGATCGGTGTCGTGCAAAGAGAACACCATCATATCCACTTTGCACTCGTGCGCTAGCTTGAAAATTCGATCCACCAGCTCCAGCTAGAAACGCCGAAGCAATTCACACTGCTTTTGTAGGACATTTCTGGTTGCTCACCTTGACGTTTCCATTTTTGGAACTGTCCAGCGATCGATTAGCTTGTAGCAGAGCGTACGCCTGAAATCATTTAGTCATTTCGTACTAAGCGCCACTATTTAACACACCAATACTGGGCGTATGAACAAATTCTTAAGCGTCTAGCAAATAAATCAACTATTTTCACAGCCCCTAAACATAACAGTTTATACTTTATCGTGCCGGCCGTGCAAAAATATTAATTTTTTTTGTCACAAGCCCCGTTCTTCAGGGGATAACCGTATAACTACGCAAGACGCTATTTCTGAGAGAGGACCCTACCTGGTTCTTCGAGGTGACAACCGCAAGTTTCTTATCCCGCAAGCTCTCTCTTGCCCACAGCTGCAATCCCTCTTCGAGTACCGCTATCTCGCGGTGTACATCGTCGACAAATCGCTTATCGCCGACGTTGTCGAATTTCTCGACGAAATACTCGCTGATGGTATTGGCGAACGTTATCATCGCGACACCAAACTTTGCCTCGAACGTCCCGATCGACTGCACGGCGTCGCAGTCCTCCAGAAAACTACGTTGATTATTATACATCTCTTCCAAATTGCCCTTTGATCCTTTGCACATGGCACACTGATCCACG
This sequence comes from Plectus sambesii, assembly GCA_002796945.1. NCBI lineage: Eukaryota > Metazoa > Nematoda > Chromadorea > Plectida > Plectidae > Plectus > Plectus sambesii. The sequence continues at coordinate 3,544 of NIUQ01005492.1, forward strand.
ATGTTTTCATATCGCCGTTTCAGCCCGTGGAACGCAATGATCTTTGAACGTCTAAACGAAGTCGTTGGACTGTAGTTTTCATAATAAGAAAACGAAACCTATTTTCCATTTCGACACTAGGAAGGGATGTTGGAGCGGAGAGGTGGCTTCGACGTAACCGAACACGCTTACGAGCGCTCAGCAACCATTAATGGAGAGAAGCACACGGCAGACCATATCCACCCGTAACCGGCCAACGTCGGTTGCTAGGATCAGTCAGCAGCAAAAACGTATCCATGAAACCGCTAATCGCTGGTCAAATTTGTTGATCGTGAATTTGTGCGACGATGCTGGCCACCCGCGTAACATATGACTCCTGGGAGTTGCACAGTCAAGAGCATGTTACACGGCAGTAGCGATTGCCAATTTCTCTTACTGATCGGTATAGTCCGTATTAGAGCCGTTGACCGATTCTCTATCTTCTTGATACGTAAAATATGTCATTGGCCGTATCTTGCTTGCGCAATGTGGTACACGATAGGTTTAAGCGTAGTATTCCAAATATTTTTGGAGCTGGGAGCCATTTGACGCAGTGTGCATAACGAACATCGTTTCCTGACAAATGTGATAAGATGTTATGGAAACTATCGTGAACACCAGAATTTTAATTCGATCAGTAACGGGTAGTACAGCGTAGCATCGATCGCAGCGAATGCAGTGGGTCCAATTTTGATTCACTCTGACAACAGTTAATGCTTTTATGCTCAGAACCGCGCTTCAACAGCCAGTTAATTTCGTGACGGATTAAACCTTCAGTTGCAAATTAAATTTCTGAGAGACTTTCAGTAGACTAGTGTTGGATTCTAGTTGTCGGTCTTCCTTTCCGCCTCGTTCTTTTACTGCGGGAGACTACCAAGGCTAGACAAGCTAAACAAGAGACCGAGCACGCGTGCTAAATTTAGTACAGACTCTATGACTCTTCCCCATGTGGAGCACAGCTCTTTTCAGATTTCATCATCAATTGATGCGACCACTTGGCCGCATCCATTCCCATTTGGGCGGTCTGCTACAATAATGCGCGCGAGTTTAAACCAGTAAGCTGCTACGTCTAGTCTTGGTTTTGAGGTCGTCAATTGGCTTGTATTTCTTGTTTGGTACAAACGGCTCCCATGTCGAAGCAGGCACTGTTTGCTGGTTCTTTTCATACCAACTGCGCAGCACAATCTGAAAAAGGTACAGAGCAAACTGAGTACATTGTCAAAGAACCAAATGACTCAACCTTAGTTGAGTGAGATTCGGCGGTTTCTTGAGCGACGTCATCAGTTTCCAACCACGCATCAAATTCGTACAGCGGTCCAGTTTTGCCCATCGCCTTCGTCGCGATGATATCTTGAAATCTGAAAACTGACTAACGATTAAACAACTTTTCTCTCTTTCGGGTCATAGGAGTGCATCAACTGGCGACTGGGGGTGAAAAGACGCGTAGCCCCACCAGGTAAATATACCCATTTTACCCTGTGCTTACCCTGAAACAGGTCCCCACTTTTCGACGCATATGTTTGTACTCCACGCAACGAGAGTTGAAGCTTTAAAACCGTAAGAGGTTTCATTCCAATATCCCATCTCACTCATTATTCAGTCTCTCATCTTTGGTCCCCATTGTACAATCTCTGCACAATTAATGAATAATTTTCTTCGAGACGGAACAGAGCCCAGAATTAGAAAATTAATAAACAAAGGAGAATCAGTTCATCGGCGCTGATGTTACATTAGGCTTGTAAAATAGAGCAATTGCAATAAGTATATGAGCTCACGTGTAAAAGTGCGGAATGATCGAGTCGGCCTTGACGAACATCAAGTTTTCCGCCTTAACAACTTTCAGTTCAGTGAAGTCCTAAAGTCAGAAATGATATGAATATAGCCCGCGTTACAGACACTGACCAGTTTTTTCAAGACCCACATAATAAGAAAAATCTCAGTAATTGTATCAGTCGGTGTCGCTGCTGAGACTAGTTAGAATCAAGCATTCAAAATGATCTTTGTATAGCAATTGGAATGGCTTTCCGTAACTAGAACAACAAATATTCCCTGAAGAAACACAAAAAACCGCCATAAATACTGTTTGAGTTCAATTTTTTACTCGATCAGTCGCTGCTGTCATGCGGACTATAGGCTGTTAGAAAAACGAAACAATCACTTTGCGTAATATCTCGAGAACTTTGGCGAGAAACTGTCCAATGGTGCTGTCCTCCTTTATCTGGGTGTCGCGTCGATGTCCCGATCCGTTCCAATACGAAAATGCGATGCCAAGATCGTCGTTTTTCCGGCGCTTAAACTCAGAACGCTTCGTATCGCGAGTCTCTTGGTCAGTCTGCGTCGACATTTGACGCAAAAATCGCCACAGTTGTTCATTACCACTTTCTGTATTTGACAATTGATCTGTTTCCTCGTTTGCAACGAATATGATGGAAAGTTCAGGTTGAATACCCGTTTCCACAGTTTCAGGGGCCGGTTCCGTCTGGGCGTCCATTTCAGTGCAAATAGTTAAAGTTGCCTGCGAGCTGGTCGATTTTAATTCGGGCAGAACGATAGTTTGCTGCGTGCTCGCGTGCTGCATCAGGAACGTCAGTGAGTCGCTCTGAGCATCCGACGAGGTGCAGTTGAACATGGAAAATTCGGATTGCACTTCGACTGAGACCACCTCTTCCTCGTGCTGACTAAAATTGTCCTGCAGCGCAAAGTATGAGAAGGCGGTTTGAGACTCGCAGTGTTCCGATTCGGCGCGATCAAAGTCTGTCGTCTGCGATTGATCTGTCGACCATAAAATTTCGTGCTGCGTCGACTTGACATCAGATTCAATTTCTGTTTGAACTTCAGCCATCTGAACATCTGGATGCTTCGCTTGTTCGTTCGCTTTCTCTATGTACTGCGCGAAATCTCCCGCTTTCGCCCCAGCGAAAGCTGGCATGCCCGTTTCAGGGTCGATATCGGTCATGACGGGCGGCAGCTCGATTCCTTGGGATTTGGCTTTATCTTTGAACTGCGTCATAACTTTGGCGCCTTGGGACTTGCTGCAAATATTGCAAACAAATAATTTTATTAGCACAGTTAAAGGGTAACCTCATCAGCGGCATCAGAAATTTTGCTTGGTCTTGAAATCCCGCCATCATTCCTTTGACAGCGGCCGTCTGATCGCCTTGCTCGGCAGCTTTATTGTAGTCCTCCATCAACTTCTCTAGGACCCCCATATAAAGCTGGCTTAGCTTTTCTTGCACGACGTTGATGCATACACTGACCAGCGCCAAACCAATGAGAACAACGCCGAATGTCATGAACATGTACTCCGGGTGGGCGGGTGACACATCGCCAAAACCTTAAAACATATGCGATGTTATTTACTTCACCCAACTTGTATAAAACTGCAAATTAGCACGCGATGCTCGCATCGAAAGCATATAGTCTGCTTCGAAAAGTATTGGCACTCATGCTTTGAATAAAGCATCGAAATCGACAGTCGAGTGGCGCGCTACGGATGTGGCATGTCAGAATTTCACGAATGAAACAGTTTTCCCTTTATCAAAGGCTCATCTTTGGACAATAATAAATGAAATTCCGTAATATGTTACAACCCGTTTAACCAAAAATAAATTGAATTTTTGATCTCACCATGATACGGCTCACTTGCGACCAAAGGTGCAACGATGGCTTATTTGTATTTCTCTTTTCCTTATATAATGTTTTGTCAATACCAGAAAAGTCATCGTTGGCGCCTAACAGACTGCGCCTCCCCAATACGCCGTCACGCAAACGATATTTGCATAAATCTAGCTCAAGTGCCAAAACTCAAATTCTCAAGTGCGTATTTGCACAAAGTGAGCACTTAAGCGCGAGGAACCAAAAACTACTTAATCCATTCCGAACTTGCAGACGCTCAAATACTCGTACAGTCGAAAAAAACAAGGCCTGCGTTTTTCTGTCGACCTGTATCGAGCTGCCCCACCCAGCGCTACCTCTTTCGCTCTTGATTGAGCTTTTAGTGCGTATGAGAAATTATGAATATAAATACAGCTTTCAGTTGATGCATTATATAAAGTGAAAAGATTTAAAAAAAGAGGGAACATAAAGAATTAAAACGAAATAACGCAACCGATTGTTGTGAGCGATATGAAGAAGAAGTAAAAGGACGTCCAGTATCTAAAACTGCAAGTTCAAGCGTCGACTGCAAAATATGGGTCACCTACGTCCAGTCCTCCCAAATGCAGAAAATGCCTGCACAAAGAAATAGCCAGCCGATCGTGAAGATAATTGCTCCGACGACAGGAGGGTTCGCCTCAATGTCTTTCTCGGTCGCTTTCGTCGAATCGGCAGAGCTGTATTCGTACAAATCCATTGGAGCGCTGAACACACCCAGGGTTACGACCCTTCGCGAGACCGCCGGCATATGAAAATGTGGCGGCCTGCTTGGATCGAATTTGTAGATACCAAGTCGTAGTCCTATACGAAACAACGTTATCTGTTTAGGTGATTTTCGTCGTACCTATGTAGAGAATGATGTCGCCAATATACTCGGACATCGTTTGGATGAACTTTAACAGTACTTTGCTGAGATTGTTCAGAACAATGAGCATCAGCGGAATGCCGATTATCGCATAGCAAATAGTCAGCACTTGTCCTGTTATTGTCTTGCAAGCAATGTTACCATAACCTGAAAATATCGTAATATTAACGGCATTGACAGATTAAACATATGCTGCCATTAGTAATAGCTACCGATTGTTGTAAATATGGTGCCAGCATATAAAAAAGACATCCAAAAGGTCCAATCCGTTTCAACGATGGGCTCCTGAATACCGATGGCATTTTCATAATCGAGTATGGCTTCCTTCCAGCGATTCTCTCTGTCTTCTCCGTCGTGTTTGTATATCATTCGTAACCTAAATTGTTTTTATACAATAACCATGGGCACATCTTGGCCAAAGTATACGCCCGAGTTATTCTTTCAATACATGCTGATGCGAAGTGCAGTGGCCATACAGATAACACGGATTCTTATGTAACAGTCAAGAATAAAGTGGGTATTCCTAGTAACAACATGGGGTGTCGCGCGCCATTGCAAAGTGTGACCAGCGTTTGACCCGCCTTTGTAGGAGTCGATGATTACCTGCTCAAGAGCGTATCTCTGGCTGTCAAGTGGTACTCGAGAGCTTCTTGTTTATGGCTCAAGTTACTTGGAATTTCAATCCACATAAACAAGCCCGCACCCAGCACTGAGTATAGCATGATGACGATGAACAGCTTCAAGTCGCTGAGAATGTTCTTGATCAGCGTGCGTGTTCGACGAACACCACGAAGGACCACTTTGCGTGCTGTGCGCACAGAATGCACTGAAGGTAGGGAAGTGCCACACTCGATAGATGGTGCAGCAACTGAATAGTCCTCGAGGAGATTAAGCGATGACGTCTCGAGGAGGCCGAGCTCGATATCGGGCTCGAGCTCAGGCTCGGGGAGTTGCTCGGTGGACATGGCCAGATTCACGGCCATTTCGTTGACCCGACAGAAATTTCAAATGGACACACAGTCAAACAGGAAAACAATAAGGAATAAAGATATCAAGCCGTGCTACTTGACTGAATAGACAACTGCGCTCACCGGCCAGCGGGAGTAGCGCCGACGCGACAGCAATTACAATAACTGAAACATTTCTGGATTGTCGCAGAGAGCGGAGGTCAACAGCGCAACGCAATTATTTTTGCTGGTCTGGTACTCGTCACCTCCGCGCCGCCACTGACGCACCCAACTCGTGCGGCTTTTTCTCATTGTCGATTCTTTCTTTCGCGTCACCGAAACACACTGGGCGATGCTATTTTGATACTTTAAGGATACTGAGCATCAAAGACGTATACATCACGAGAATTTGTTGCGTAAAACTACATACAACGGATATCAAATAATTGGTTAACGTTTAAGCTGCTATAACAAATAAACGAACACCCTCGCATTGTTCAGAAGGCGGGTTTCACTTGTACCACATAACGTCATCAATGCACAAGCAAATTTGAATCAGTTTCAAGTTACGTTTATTTATACTTCTTGTTGGGAACAAAAGGCTCCCAGCGCGACGCAGGATAAATAAACTTATTCTTTTCGTACCAACTGCGCAGTACAACCTGAAAATCAGAAGTGGTATAAAGTCGTTGGGTTCCGGAGAATGTGGTCAAAATTTGTCAATTATTAACAAGAAGTATCACCAGGGCATCGTAGTAGGTTAAGATGAGCTTGCTTTTCGGTTCCTAAATACTGTTTTTCACCATGAATGACAGCCGTTTCTTGGTTTTTACACGCTTGAATTAATAGAAAGAAGCGCTACTGCCTTTCGAAACATTTTGCCTTATTCAATTTTAAGATTTCTTCTTCGTCGCGAAAAAAGCTTTGATCCTAGGCATGGGTTGTGTGCGGTCTGTTATTATGTACAGTGCGTGCATAAATTGCAATCCCCATGCTTTTCGAGTAAAGCCATTTCAAAGTCGACGTCCTACAGTACACAAAGGTTTCTTGTCACTGATCGTGAGAGTTTGACTAAAGCGGTAAAAACCTTGGCAGAGTGTGATTCAGTAGTGCCGAGGGCGGCGTCGAATTCAAACAGCGGCCCTGTTTTGTCCTTAGCCTTTGTGACGATGAAGTCTTGAAAGCTGAAATCCGAAAATGATTAGCTGATGCTAGGAGTGGGGCAGTGGGATCGATACGATACACAGTAGTTTCACAAAGTGAAGTAATAACAATATTTGGCACTATTTTTCATAATTTGATTGGTTAGGAAAAAGTACAGAAGAGGAAAATGTTTATAGCGGTATCGCTAGTAACGGACACGTCTGGGATGTTCCATATTTTCTACAAGATTAACTCGATATTAACCGTAAACCGCTTTTACTGGTCGAAACCTGGCGGTTCCCATTCACCCATATAGACACTTTTCACTTCGATAAGAGTTTCTTCTTACGAAAAATTCCTCACAAGACAGTGGAAAAACAAGCTCACGCGTAAAAGTGCGGTATGATCAAGTCCTCCTTGACGAACATGAGGCTTTCAGCAGAGGCGCTTTTCAGCTCGGTAAAGTCCTAAAG
>NIUQ01005493.1:0-10670 GCA_002796945.1 Plectus sambesii
TCGCGTACTTTAGCTAAAGTCGTACTTAAGGCCTATCCTTTATCATTGCGTAAAGTCCGACTTTAGTTAAAGTACGCGATGTGAAACCGGCCCATTATCCTTTCTGCTAGCTTCTTCCAGGCCTTTGCTTCCTACTGAATTCCCGCTATGTTTCTTGGAATGTCCAGTTCGTTGGCTACCTAGCAGACGGAGAGTTTTCGATCGTGCATCACAACGCGTTCTACGGACTTGGCGTTTCATCCGTGGTTGTGGCAATGGGCGGCCCCTTTGTGCGTCGTCAGAATCACCTACTGGGTCTCCGAATTTCGTCCTCCACTTCATGACGGTTCGGTACGACAGAGCAGAGTTCTTGTAAACACTTTCCAGCTCCTTTATGATTTCGGCGGCATTCAACACCTTTTAGAGTAAACAACTTGTTGCCTGCCCGATGCTCTATGTTTGCCATTTCTCAAGCATAGACAGACTAGGTTGTGATATCTGATTTGTTTGTACACTTTGAATGACTTAATTAAGGTAAAATGGGATGAACCATAATAAACGACACGCTCTACATGACGATGTAAGAGAAATGATTGAAGTGCGCAGTTCGAGTAGAATTGCACGAACTTTCTGGAAAATCTGACACATCGCCCCAGTTAAACTGCATTCGTATCACAGGTCGTAACGGCTGGAAATCGATGACGAATATGAGACTTTTGGACTGACAATTGGATGTACAATCACAGATTAATGAACTATAATTTGCTATGATTAAAAATAGGCTTGATGTGTGACACTAAATCCCTCTCTCTACAACAACTATGATTAATCTCTAGGCGCTGCAAGCCATAAAGATAATCAAAAAATCCTATTGTTAGTAGACCGCGCAAGCATTAAACCTTAAATCTACACCCACAAGAGTAAACGAATGAGGTATAATGAGCTTTATTATTGAATGCGTCGAGAGGATAATGGATTAGAGATCAGATCTGTTCGAAAATTGCAGAACCTAGACTAAGACAGAAAGGCGTCGAAAATGCTAAAAATAATTAGGAACTAATCCAATATGGCTAATCCGACGGATTTTAGATTTTACTTGCGCTAGTAATGAAAAAAATATGTATTCTAGAAAATTCTAAAGTAAAGGCGGACTCGCGCCGAATGCAAAGTGTTAATCTCAGCAATCAGGTCTAAAATCAGATCAAAACATGTATATTTCATCATGCGCAGTTTAGGATAATTTTAGACCAAATAATAACTTGGTTCTAAATCCAGAAATGCATCGAAGTGCGTCAGAAATATCTCAAAGGCCTGGAATTCTTTAAATCTGTATAAATGTTTAGTTATTTATTTATCTAAAAATAAATCTGTATAATCAAAGGACGATTACACGCAGTTAAAAATGTGTGCTTCAACTGCACAATATGGAATCTACAGTAGACAAATCCATCTGATTAATGCCCAAAATTGAAAAAATGTCTACTTTTCAAACTTTGCGAAACTTCACCACTTTTCGTATGAAGAATGAATGAAGAAGAGTGAAAAAACTATTGGATTCTGAGACTGAGTTCCCTCAAAGGCTGATGTGAAGACTTTTGAGTACTTTACCAACGGAAAATGAAACAAAACTTATCAGATCAATGCTGACTATGCACGACGCCTAAGACAGTTTTTTTTGGTACAGTCGAACCCGCATTATTGCAACTTCGCGGAAACCAGCCGAAGTGTGCAATAATCCGGGTTGTGCAATGATGCGGGTTCCGAATAGTGCAAATGTAGACAATGGGAGTCAGCCAAGAGTTGCAATGATCCGGGTCGTGCAATAATGCGGGTTCGACAGTAGATACAAGTGCTTCCTTTCATTTTGTTTGCGCCTTTTGACGCGGGCAAAACATTTTGTGAGATTGTGGAATAGTATTCCGGTTGGAAGTGCTAGCAATCCGATTCAGTAATATGACCTTTGCTTTCTTATTTATTCAGTAGTAAGAATATCGCAAAAATTCCTTCGTGCTAATGAAGCACCTGTCACCAGATAGCGAGGAACAATATTCTATTTTTTGGATATAGTTGGAAGCATCTGCCGCATCGGCAATCGATTAACCGTACTTTACTGCTTTAATTGGATCAAATGGAAACACTGTAACAACAAGGTCAATGACGTGATTTTATACAGTTGCTGGCGTAATAAGATATTTATTATGTCACATGCAGGATCAGAATGCATATAAGGACATACATGTGGCAGAGTTTGTTTGGACGTTCAACAATAATATAGGTTATATACAAAGCCTTAGAGTGAATCGCATAAGTAAATATATGGGATTGTGTTTCGACTGTTATCATTCGTCTGTAGCAATTTTCAGTTTAATGCACACCTCCATAAAATTGCTTGGAAAGCTAATTTCTTGATTTACTTGTATTCTTTCTTTTAAAAAAGTATATGACAAGAACAGATGCTTTTCGGTAAGCCAGAATAGAATAAAAACTGGTGATCAGTTATATAACATTGCCTATCAATGATTATCCACTCAGTATTCCCTAACAAGGCGTATGCAATTCCCCTAGCTCGTCACAACATTCTTAGTTGTAAATATGTCTTACAGCTTTATACAACCGATACATAGTTGGAATGTCATCACTGAAGATGAAAATAACCATGTAGGCAATTACCATGGGCAACTTTAGACTTCCATATACTTTTGGATCCTCTATGAGCGCATCATATGTGAAAACAACACAACTCGAGCACAGTGAAAGTCTTCCAAAAGAAGAAATAAGTTCAATATAATGAAGACCAAAATATTCATCTAAATAAATTGCCAAAATGCGCACAATTATTGCGCAAGCATCAAAGAGAAAAGCGAAACTCCATGGAATATCACCGTTTCTAGATGGGAGGTAGAAAAATGTCGCTGGAAGTATAAAGTTTAAAAGGGGACCAACCATGGCCGGAATAAATATGAGAAGAAGAAATGAATTGGCATCACTGTTTTTGAAGACGTTGATTATCAATGCTAAGGGTAAGATGCTAATAATGAACACACACAGCATCCCCATCTTCTTATGGGCGGTACTATATTCACTACTGTCCGTCTTCTGATCCATGACCACCCAGTATAAAAAATAGAGGATGACAGCAGCAACCAGAATTTGGAACGCCTTCGTGAATATAATAAATGTTTGATTGAAGGTCGTCAGTTGTCGATTGTAGGACAGCAAATGCTTATTGAAGGTCGTCAACTGTCGATCCAGATTTTCATTGAATGTCTTAGTACGGCCGTTGAAGGTTGCCAAATGTTGATCCACATTATCGTTAAATACCTTGGCTTGATCGCCAACGCTTTTTGTCACATCAAACATCTTTTCATTGAAACTGCAGTCGAACTGCGTCGAATTTCGAGATGACCTTTGCACTCTTATTGCTCAAAATAATGGCAATAGCACCAATGCTACTGTTACCAAACCAATACCAGCTAGCAAAAGGATAGTCGTTGACTTTGAAACGAAGAAAAATAAAAGAAATAGGAGTATTTCTGGACGATAAGCGTAAAGTGTTCGACGGCCGCAATACACTACACAAGAGTGTTGCGATAGTTGATAAACAACTCACAGTTGAGAACTGATTATCAGCGGTAAACAATATCAAACGCTCTGTTACATGTAAACAAGACTGCGTGGTGTGAGATGGTATTACTGCACAACAACACAGAGTTGCGTTAAAAGAGAAATGAACTTGTAAGCGTTCGTTGACATAACCCACCAGTATTCCGCTGCATCGCTCAATTGCGCACCACATAAGCAACATTTTGACGTGACGAAAAGTGCGGTTATTGCGAAGAATATCAGTTTTCATCAATATTTTACACGCTTGACGATTCGTCGACACAAAACGTGCCATTAAGCATGATAAATACAAAGTTAAACAGCAGGATAAATGAGAACAATTTTATGAAAGCAACCGGCGGTCAATACAGTAGAATCCGGACGAGTGCGGCTATTGCCCAGCTCCCATCATCAACACTATAATGCTAAATGAGCCCAGTGGTTTAAGTAGGATTCTCCACACCGAAAAAGGCATGCGCGCAGGTTCTTCAGCGCAGGATGAAAAATCAATAAATTTCAGGGTCATACTAAAAAGCAGTACGGTATATTTGCGCGGGATTTGCAAATGATTTTTCCGTCTCACGTCGAAGAATTTGAACGCAGATGCGGGATTGATTAGGCGAAGCTAACAGAAGGAATTTGGTGCCAACTTAAAACTAAACCATCATGGTAGATATTGGCGCTGGAAGCTTTGACTAATCAGATTCTGAAAAGGATATGGAAGATAGAGCTGCGTTTGACCGAATGGCGAGCGTTACATTTATGCGGCGTCGACTGTATTAACACATATTGACATGATTGGAAGACGATGAGGAACCGACGACGGCGGCGGTGCCGGACCGGCGTTTGCGGGCGTTCAATCGCACTTGGTCGCAGAATTCCCACAAGTGATCGACCGCCTCGCTGATTTGTTGTCTCGACTCGGCGTCCGCTTGGCAAGACAACGCACTCGCTCGCACCGCCTAAAAAATCATTTTGTCATTCATATCAATCAATGAGCTGGTTTCATATCGCGTACTTAAGCTAAAGTCGTACTTAACGCAATGATGAAGGAGAGCCCTTAAGTACGACTTTAACTAAAGTACGCGATGTGAGACCGGCCTAATATATTCAAAGCAATCTTTCAAAACTGCATAAATGTCCTAACCTGAAGGGAAGCACTGATTTCGTGGAACCATACAGTAGGGTTATCGTCGTGAGGCAAGGTTGAGAGTGATTCGCGAGTAGCATCCGATTGTAATTTAAGCGTAGAGGTGCGCGGTCGAGTGGACCGTCGAGTGGGTTGCAAAAGATGATTAGAAGAGGCGATTTCTTCCACTCCGGCATGAGCGCCGCCGTCATCGACATCGGGGGGTTCTTGGAAGTCGACGACGGCGCTGCTGGCGGCGATCCAACGCGTCGATTGTACAGCATTAATAATAGGAGGGGCGACTGGCTGCGAGACGTCGTTCTGCTTCGTCGTCTGTTTCCGCCGGCGTCCGCGTTGAGTGATTGGCAGGACGTACTCGACCATTGCGCCGCCTTCCTCGTCTTCTACGGCGTCCACCACTATTTCTTCCTCGCAAGACGACACAGTCGCTTCTTGCTGCTGCTCGTAATAATGTTCGACTGCGCCTTCGGGTCCTTCATCATAGGCTTCTTCTTCGTAGAAGGGGTGCTCCTGGTCGTAGTCCGTCTCCGCGTACACCACTCGACCAATGGGCGGTGCTTGAGGAAGACGCGTGTCATGGCCGTAATGGTGCAGGCAGCACTTGATGTGCACCTCGCTGAAATGAACACTCAGTATTATAACTACTAGGTGATGGTATTATAATCAGCAAGACTTTAATCTGTATCGCGCCGCGATTAAATCAGGAACTTTTCAGAACGTATGATGATAATTTAACAAAATTCATACGTAAAATGATCGTGTAAAGGTGCACGATCATATTCGAAAAATCATTTTGGCTCGCGCGACACGTCATTATTCGGCATGATTTGGATTTAGAATGAAACAAAGGTGAGGACATTCCGCACGGAACGTTTGCACACAACCGACGCGTGCTTTATGATACCATCCTAGACTATTCACTCCGTTCAATAAGTGTCTTCATACCATACAGCGCAGTATCCAAAAAGAAACATTCAACCACTCTCCAGTCCATCATACAAAAATGAAAAAAGAACTAACCCGCTCTTATAAATATAGACGTCAATGAATGCGCTGCAATGAAACTCCATCTTGATAGTGCAGCCACGTTTGGTGCGGGAGCGGAGACCGAGGGCTTTGGAGGGTCGCTGCCTGAGGAAGCCGCTGCGTCGGCACATGAGACAGGACAGATAGAAGTCGCGCATTTGCTTGTTCGATTTGCGTTGGACGAAACGTTCGCCCGTTCGCTCTTCGAGCTCGCGCGACCACCCGCGGAAGTCCGCGACCGACTTGAACTTGAGCCGCTTGATGAATGCTGGCTCGCCGTGCGATGTACGCAGATGTTCGCAAAGCGCCAGATAGGAGGGCCACATCACCGAGCACATCCCGCAGGCAAATCGACCGGCCTATAATGCATATTTTTATAGTTACAATTTTATTAAAATTAAAAAAAAGTCGAGCAAGGCATTGCAGTTTCCAAAAATGAGTTCGTTTTTACAGCGAAAAGATCGTTTTTCATTGAGAATGACAGTCGTTTTTTGGTTTTTAGGTGCATAAAATAATAGAAAGAAGCGCTAGCGGCATTCGAAGCAGTTTGCATTATTCAAAAAATTCAATTCAAAGATTTATTTAGTCAGCAGCACTGACCTTTGGGTTGTCGAAGGCGACTCCAGGATGAAGTTCGCGTCGATGCCTCGCCCGACCAGCGCGACTGAGGAACGCTTTATCGCAGCCACGCACGCCGCACTGGTAGACCTCGCGCCCATCCAGCGACGCCTCCTTGTCACGAACCACGTAAGAAGCCGAATCTCGCCCGCCTGGCTGCTGAGTCACCAACGATCGTCTCAGATGTATCTATCAATAGCAACCATCATTAAACAGCGTCTTTCAATACAGTCGTTCTTCAAGAGGAACTGAACTTTTTTGATAGTTCTTCCGATGGATGCGATCGTAAATGCGCCTAGTTTTGGTTGATTTTATGTTTAATTTCGAGTTGGCTTGACGAGAGTGGGATTTGAGGATAATTTAATAATTCTTAATTCATAAAACGGACTTATGCATAGGTTCAAGTTGAACTCCGGTCAGCCAAGCTGTGAGGAATGAATCGTATATTTTGATAAGTTATACGTATGACAAGGCTGCTCAGCGCTACAATTTGAAATAATCGCAGTCGCTGCAAACAATTAACGGTGCACTGTAACTACTGAGAGTGAGCAGCGTTCCCCTTATCTCTTGGCTAAATGACCACGGTTCGGTTGCTCACTACTTTGATATATTCAAGTGCTAGATGAACTAACGTCCTCGCAAATATCATCATTTGGACAGGAAAGCATCGCATATATCTTATAAAAATCGCTTACGTCGACATTCTGTACGATTTGCTGCTGATCGGCGATGAAAGCGTGTTCATCGGCGCAGTGGCGCGAAAGATCGCCCTTTGCGTAGAACAGCATGCCGCAGCCTTTGACGACACAACGCCACACTTCCTGGTGTTGCAACGGTTGTCCGTCGGTAGTCGTTTCCTCGTTCGCGCCAACCATCACCAGTTCTCCATCTTCCGAATCCATCGTCAGCATGTCTCCGTCGCTCTCTTCCACCAGCACGCTGGCGAATTTTACGCGATTCATCTTCAATTATGAGCGTCTAATCTAAATCTTTCGCAACAATTTCGACGCTCCGTTCGATTGCCTCCGAATCCGAAACTCCCAATCCAATTTCGAGGCTGAAATTAGCGACGCCGGACCATCTCCAGTTACGGTATCAATATAATCTTGACGAGACGCAATTTTTCTGACCAGATTTCATTTTTGTGTTTCGGTTTTTCAAAAAATTCAACGCGATCTACTCTCTTTAAAATCTGTCCCTAAAAATTTAGTACGTTAGAGGAAGATACTAAAAATTACCCAAAAAATTTTTTACAATTTAAATCTCACTTTAGGCATTCTCTGCACCGCACTTTCGCTATGGTTGACGGTATGTGTCGAAATTGTATAGACTTAAAGCTTATGTTTCAACGCTTGAAATGTGCGCTTTCTTTGCAAATTATCATTGGCTAACATAGTAGCCGCGAGCTTCACTCAATTAAGTGAGTGTGTTAAATTGTATTGATTTGCAGCTAGATTTTTAATGTTAGCGGAAGGAAAATTTTTATAATCTATTTTGCTAACTTAATCTTACTTTTGTAAAGTATGCCAAATAATGATCTATAGCAAAATAACTCTTTTCTATTGGATGGAAACTCTCATCGATATCAAATTAACTGAAACTAGGTCATGTGTAAACATCTTCCTTGCAACCAGCATGTTTGTCGATTCTCAATGAAATGTAAATCATCTCCAGGACTATCCGCAACACAGCGCTTTATTGGCACATCGTCTCATGCAACTGATTACCGAAGAACTCTTTATACAAAGTCCTGAGCTGATATCTCAGAAAAGACATGTTTATAATTATAATATTCTACTCATAAAAATTCATGGCAGAGGTAAATCTGAGAGGGAATTCTCTATTCTCAACTTTGAACGATAACCCTAAATTTTCGCATAGTTTTGTTGATTTCTCCTCCAATTTTTAAGCTGGCACACCATTAGTTCTTCCCCTCAAGGGTTTGTTTCATAAATCTGCTGAGTATTGAAAATTGAGTTCCAATTCTGCAATGTCATCGTTCAAATTTTTAGTAGTATAATATAATAAATTATCGAAGTAAAATTCTCAAAACTCAGGTTTCAACTGCTAAGATTCAATTTGCGATAGATTTTATTTCATAAAAGTGTTGAAATAATTTTATTTCACAACTTCTGAGACCTCACTTCTCAACAGTGTTATGACGCATGCAACACAGGCATTGTAATCCAAATCTCATGAGGTGAGATGTCAATGTGCAGGTCTCAGCAATTTTATGAGACAGACTGTAGGTCGTCGGTTCGGACTATGCGCCTTATTCAAGAGCTTTTATTGGGGGTAAAATCCCTATTTGTAAGACGAGCCCCGACAGCGGCCGCTTGACGAGGCGGAAGAACCGAACAAAAAGTACAGTTTTGGGGGCGTTGCGAGCGTGGCCTTGACCGAAAGAGGGAAAGTGAATCGATTGGTGACGGATGGCGAATGAGGCCGCGAGGCGGGCGCGGGTCGCGTTTCAGATCAGTGTGGCAGTGGTGGCACGGACGAGTGAAATGACCTTCGACGCTCCACGACAAAAGTGACCATTTTGGACGCGTGCGCCGAATCGCCAAAGGTTGCAGACCCCTCCGAAAGGCGCAGTCAAAGCGCGTGCCCCTCATTGCTCGAATACCCCCTCATCTCCGCCCACGCTCTCATCCTATCCCTTCCTCATTCTGATGTAACTTCAAAGCGACCGTCGACGTCATATTATCTGGTTCGGCGTTATCTAGGTGTACATCATGCGTTCGGCGATCGTCTGTTTCGTCACGCTCCTTCTGCTCCTTCAGCTACCCGATACGCTACAGTTAGGTTGGTGAGCTTTCATGTCAACCACATTTCTTTTGGCTGAAGACAATTATTAATGCCAGTTTTATTTCGAGTACTTTACCTACAATCGTATTAAACGCTACTTTAACGTTTCTAGTATTCGTTTTAATTTCAAAATTTTAATTTCCAACCTGACGTCATAAACATACCTGGGAATAAATTTTGGCGCCTTGATAAATTAGTATGAAAGTGAGAAATTATTGCAACGAATATTAACTTCAAGGTCAGAAATTATTATTTATACCACAGCTTACATTATTTATATCTCCACGTTGGACATAAACTAATTTATGTGGGGAAAAGCCAGCGATTTGCTGAAATTGTCATTAATTAGTCATTTCAGTCAATGTCAGTGATTATTTAGATGTGAAGACTTGCTCAAACACATACTTCATTACGTCGAGAGGAAAACGACTGATCGGTTCGGCTATAGATCGAAAATCGGCGAGCAGCTTGACCGACTGCCTAAAGCAGTGTCGCGCGAATAGCGTCTGTCGTGGTATAAATTATCTGCTCGACAACGACAGTCCAACCTGTAGTCTCGTCGACACAAGCAGCACGTCCAACGGCACCCTTCAATACGTCGAAGATTCAGCCATCATCTACTCTGCCGAACTCGCCTGTCATTCATCTGGTGAGTGTGGGTGGTCGGCTTACGGACGATGCCAATATTCCACTTTTTGTTCCCACAGGCCAACCGAAATGAATGTATTCGGAGGATATATTTTATGCGAATATCTGCCATTGTTGCAATCGCAGTTGCAATAGTGTTATGATATTGGTTCCTGAAATTAAACAATGGACACACCCCAACACCGATATCCTTTTAGAGAAGCAAATTGACATTGGCGCTCATTTTAGACTGATGCTTTGATTTCTGAAAGCTTTCTGCTTACTGCAGCCTTAGACATTAATTTTATATCAACTGAAAGGTGTATTCCTTCGCGGGTTCGAGCTCTTCGCACATTTATAACTAGCATTTTAAAATTCACCTTGCACTATTTATAGAAGATGAGTGAAATTTGATGAACCTGTCGGATATATGGATAGACTTCTAGATGGGCTAATCAATTCACCGGCATTATTCTCCTCACAAATTGGATGAAAGAAACTTAATAAGAGCACCGTAGCTTCATTGCGAAAATAGCCTTCTTCAGTTGCCAGTTTTGTGGCTGGCCCAATGTCTCACTAAAATTCGAGATGGACTCTCTATAAACATTGTTGAGTATTGCGATTGAACCTGATTGTAACGATACCAAACTCAACTATAAAATTTAAAGCTAATTGAAAAATGAAACTGTACATAATGAGTCGCATAACTGATGTGATATTTTCCAATTTCATACTTTTTTCAGACGATATCAAGTGCAGCCGGCAGTGGGCGTACGAGTTGACACCAAGCACGGATATCAAAACGCAAGAGATGGTGATCAGTACGCTGGCCGGCCATGACAGAGGGAGTTGCCTGGAC
>NIUQ01005494.1:0-10671 GCA_002796945.1 Plectus sambesii
GTTATTTTGAGAAGGAACGAGATATCAGTCGATCAAATAAAATCGATGATATCTCGTTCCTTCTCAAAATAACTAAAGCCTTTCAGTTCGATTTTTTCTGTGTTGTCTTCATTTTTATTTCTTGCGGCGCGAAGCGCCATTTTCCTCAAGTGTTGATATCAGCAGGTTGCAGTTGGGGCGCGAAGCGCCACAACTGCAACCTACTGACATCAAGACTATGAGCAAGATAGATTAGTCTTAGCCACTGTAATATCATTGCCTTTCTAGCAAACAGTTGAGGAAAGTAAATAGGAACGAGCAAGTCTTTCTAAAGTGAAACTTTGGCCTTTTCACACTAATATCTGCACTACTGTTCTTTCAAACACGTCGTTAGGGCAGATTACATTTTCTACCGCACGTCACTGAGGCTTGTCGTGGTATATCAATTATTATGGAAACATTTTAATTTCTTGTTACTGCAAAAAATATAAGCAAGCCTTAAATGTCCAAGTGAAGGGCTCATCGAAAATGAAGGATGATTATTTTTTGGTTCACCTTTCAAATACAACAATGTCAGCAGCTTTTAGAATTCAAAACAATGTAGGAGATTACTGACCATTTTCATTCCTATTTACAGCTATCTTCATTTCGAAAAACATTTTGTACTAAATTATGTAGGTAATAGCCAGTGACGGACTTACGTATTGCACTTTCATTAAGATCAGAGTTCAGTGGACATAAATGGACCGGCATGTACAGAAAGGGAAGTAGGCCGTTTTCTTTTACGGTCAGGAAGGTAACGGGCAGGTTCATTTATATTGAAATTTCCTAGCTGCAAGAACATTCTCACTCACCTTCCAATTGCCTCATTCTTTACGATCTTGTGAAGGGATGCAAAAGGTAAATTTTTGCCGCAACTGATCCTGTAGAGCAACAAACAAATGCACAATGACACACACAATGCAGTGCGCGCGAAAAAAGAGTGCCTCCTGTCCGTAGGTATTGCAACAGACAAGAAGATAATATTACTTCTTGGTAATAAGTTAGACGTCATTGCTAATTCGAGATTGATACTCGCCCAGATTCGAACCAAAACTATACTATTTTGCTGTCGCTGTTTTAGGCAAAAATTCTCTTAAATATTTCGAAAATTTAATCCATACATTAAATCTTACCCTAATATGTAATATGCTTTGAAAGTTATATCTTAATTTCTGATAAGATCGCCAAAACATTATTTTATTTCTGATCTGTTCCATTATTTAATCTGGAAATTACGGCACAGTTTAAGCAAAATCCTTCAACTCGTATCCAAATAGGTATAAAAACGATATTCTACAGTTGTAAAAATATCTAAACCTGAACTCGAAGCATGAAGTTAAATAAAGTAAAATTTTCAAAATGCCGCTACTTTAAGCTAATGTTGAAATATAAAGTAACATTCTCCAAATGTAAGACTAACTGAGCATCGTTAACATTTGTGTATACAATTATCGTGGAATATCGTTTTCATATGTTATAGAATAATTCGAGCAGTCGAATGAAGAAACGTCAACTTTGTGAATGCGAATGTGCGGTGAACGCTGTCATAAAATTCGTGAAAGGCGAAATGTCGTGCTGAACTGTAGAATGCACTCATACGGTCATACGAATACGGGGAGAAAGTATTTTCGATCATCTTTGCGAAAAACTGCTTTTTGTTCTAACGGTTGTTGGTGTCGAGTTTGAGTACAACCAATTGAAAGAACACCTCAACGGTTAAAGATATTCAGTGTGAAACTGCCGTGCTGCAATGTCTGCCACTTTAATTGGTGAGTCTGCAGATTATGTATGCTTATGGTCTTAATTTTTTTTCAACATTTAACGATAGAATTCATTATTAACATCCAGTTTCTTATGTGGCTCAATTATTAATGAAAGTATAAATTGAATGAATGAAAGAAGAGTGTGTTGCAGGTTCTGCCATACTTGGGCTATTGTTGGCCGGTTACGTAGCTCAGAAGTACGGTCTTCCGCCGCCGCCGCCGAAAATCTCCGGCATCGACCTGGGCACGACATTTTCATCGATCGGCGTCTACCACGCCGTTACCGGCGATACAGAAATTATTCCAGATGACACCGGTCGCAGAAGTGTGCCGAGTGTTGTCGCGTTCTTGTAAGTTTTCTTTTTATTCCGCTGCAGCTTTTAGTAGTATCTGATGTATGTTAGAAATGTGCATCGATATTTTCAAAATTTACTGATCAGGAACAGCAAAGCTTAGATTGAATACGGCAAATTGCTTAGATAATTGATAGCGCTTCTTTCTGTCAATTTAAGCACTTAAAAAAGGAACGAATTCTGTCCTTGGCGAAATACGGTGTCTTCGCATCGAAAAGCGAGTTCGTCTTTGTCCACTATAATGTCCGACTCGATTTTCTGTTACTGATCGGAATATTTTGATTATACAGTGGAATTAACTTATAACGGTTTCGGTTACACCGGTATTACGCTTATACCGGATATTTTGATCGGTCCCTCCAATACCGGTATAAACGACTTTCACTGTAGTCATGCAAGTAAATCTTTATTGTCTCTGTTTTTTCTGTAGAGGGAATGGCAGTGAACTTATTGGAATAAGCGCTGTTGAACAGCAAGAACATAACCCTACTCGAACTATCTACGATGCTAAACGCTTCATTGGACGCACATTCGACAAAGATTCTGCAGAGTTTCAAAGGGATCTCAAACGATATCCATTTCAAATTGAATTGAACGAGCAACAAAAGGCCTACTTTGTTGTTCCTTTGGACAATGGAACAGATAGGTTAGTTGTCTGTGCATTTGACTATGATTATTTCATTGGCTATTTTGATAATCGAAATGTTATACAATTCCTGTAACACCTGAGAGCCCACATTTACACTACTGTATCGTAGCGTAAATGTATGGAGACTGTAATTAAAGACTCCTTTACACCATTCATTTCCCTCTCTTCGCCACTTGCTTCAATGTAGTGACTAGAACATGCGTTCATTGAATAAAAAGGTCACAGATTCGAATATTAACCTCGCGCATCTCTTACTTTCTACCTTTTTACATATCCCTGTTGATTTCGTTCGAGCGCTTTGCCTTTAACTACCTTGTGTCCCTGTTTCAGGATAATTACTCCAGAAGAAGTCGGCTCAATAATCATCGCCTACCTGCGAAGAGCGGCCGAGAAAAGTCTAAATACTCCCATTGACCAAGCGGTCATATCTGTTCCCGCTGAATTCGATCAAATTCAACGGAACGCCACCCAGGACGCCGCTTCTTTAGCTGGTTTGTGCATTTTTAAAATTTCTCAAAGCGATATTTCTTCGTTTGTTTATTGTATGCCTATTCAGCGGTTTTTTCAAACTGATCTGTGCGATATACGGCAAAGGCGTTGAACATGTAATTTTATGTGTACAGTCAAAACCGGATAAGCGGACATTTTTGGCGAGCCCCGAACTTTTGCCCTATCTTCTGTACATGATGTGAAAGCGGATAAGCGGACACCGGATAAGCGGACATTTTTCTCTTGCCGGGTCAATGTCCGCTTATCCGGTTTTGACTGTAAACCTTTGAAAGCAAGCTTGAAAGAATATGTATGTCATTTTTGGTTATTGTATTAAAGACATGCTCATGTATCAACCATTTTTGAAGCGCGTTTGACTCCCAGTGTATGATGGTTGGACTAGTGTCAAAAGAACAGCAATTGTTTCGGTCTCGCAAATCACTTTTAAATGTATTATAGACTTTTACCGATTAAATTTCTTATATTATATCAAAGTTTCGATGATTAATTAACTATTTTTTATAAATTTTAGGATTGGAAATTCGACGAATCATCAGCGAACCGACGGCAGCTGCACTCGCTTATGGATTGCACAAGAAGAAGGGCGTAGAAAATGTGATAGTCGTTGATTTAGGTAAGCAATATCAAAATATAATCACGTGCTGTTCTTGTTTTTAATGCTGCTGTAAATATATTTGCACTCTGGCACGTTGCCAGAGACCATAAAGTTTCTGATAGGGCTCCTGGTTTTTTAAGGAATCGAGCGTTATACTCTAATTTGCTACACGTTTGTATGTAACTTTGATAATCACGACTGCATTTCTCGCTTCAGGAGGCGGAACATTAGACGTATCGGTGTTGTGGCTGCAGGGTGGCATGTTTGTGACCCGAGCGATGGCCGGCAATAATCGTTTGGGCGGCCAGGACTTCAATGACAGAGTACTGCAACATTTGCTCAAGGTACTTTTGAGCTTTATATACTTAAAATACCTTTGCTCTCTCCGTAATATGTGAGATTCTGCTGTAGTCGCTGAAGATGTATGTTAAATTATCGAAATTAGTTATATGTTCTATAAATGTGACTGATACTTTTAACAAGGAAGAATGGCAGTTTTATAAAGCATGAAGTCAAATTCACATCCTAGACTTTGAACTGCCTGCAATTTCCGACTAAGTGTATCCAGTATGTAGAATGCTTTTCAGACTATCAAACAGAAACACGGCACAGTTGTATCAGACAAGGAAGACGTGCAACAATTGCGTCTCGCTGTTGAAGCGGCGAAAATTCAGCTAACTTCTTTTCCTCACTCAACACTTGATCTAAAGCTTCGCTCAGTTGGCCACTTTAAGTACCACGTAAGTGCGAAATCATTTAATGACTGCTCGATTCTTATTAGATCCAGGGCATCTTTTGTCGTTCGTGTATTAACTATAACGTAAAGGATAGAATTATCTGTATCGTGAAAGGGAAATTTAAATTGTGCACCGAATTGATTATTTTGCATTCAGAAAATATCATGATTGATTCTGTTTTTGACCGCATGAGAAAGTTAAGTATCGCAGATGAACCTATTTTATGTGGGATCAAAGCTCAATTTCTTTTTTACGGATTGAAAATTTCGATTATGATATGCTCTCAAAGCAGAAGTAGTGATAACATATTATTGTCTTCAGTTGACACGAAACGAATTCGAAAATCTCAACGGCGATCTGTTCGCGAGTGTCCTAGAGCCAGTTAAAGCGGCGCTGGAAGACGCCGAGTTGTCGAAAGACGATGTCGATGAGATTATTCTTGTTGGCGGATCGACACGCATTCCAAAAGTTCGACAAGTTGTCGGCACCTATTTCGGGTAAGAAAGCGCCATGATATTCATATAATGCGCGTGCTTAAACGTTCACTTGATTTGGTTTGAGAGATTCGAATGCGACTGAAACGCCTGGGCGCGTAACTTTTCGAGAACGACTGGCTCGCTGTCATAGTTTTTTCTAAAACGCTGCAACTTTCTTCGGTCTTAATTATGCGATGCATTAGTTTTTATCGAATTTTATCACCGAAATCAAATTCACTCTTTGAGAAGTTTATTGAGCAATTACTCTTTGAAAGAAACTTCAGTCACTGCTAGCTGTGAAGAGTGTATCGTGAATTGTTTTTTATAAGCTAATGATAAGGCAACTGTATATCATACCAATTAGTGTCATGATGAAGCTCCTGTTGAGAAGTCTAATCATAAATAATGGCAATACATTACATTTTCCAAGCCCAGGATGATAGCTCCCCTTTGGAAATGAGAATTCGTTCATTTTTCAGGAAAGCGCCGAACTATGGCGTTGATCCAGAACTAGCAGTAGTGACTGGAGCGGCAGTGCAAGCGGGCGTCATAGGCGGCGGCTGGCCGCTGCAGGTGTCCGCCATGGAACTACCCGTGTCGCTCAGAAAGCGCCACATTTATCACGAAACCACAGACATGGACGACAATGAATTATGATTCTTTCTCTCTTTGGTGCCTTCATAGAGAACGTAACGCGCTGGGGGTGGCTACGGAAAGCGCCTATCTTGGGCTTTGGGCCTATTCATATCTGTGCTGCTTGCAACAAACTTTTTGTTGCATTTGCACGAATAACGATGAATTTTCCTATTCATTGTGCATGCAACAGTTTTTGCTGCCTCTTTCGATCCTTAACGCTTGAGCACTCTTTGTCCTATTCCATAGCAAAGACGTCGTTCGCAAAGCGAATAAATCGCGTTACGTAACATGCAAACTGTCTTTATTTCTGCCTCAGTACTTCTAAATGGGCACACCTTGGGATCTTTGGAATCTATCTCAATTACGATGTGACTCTGATACAATTACCCACACAAAAAACAGTAAATATAAATTTGTATTAGCTGAAGACAATTTAGTCATGATATATTGGCAATTCCCCATTTTTTGACTCGATGAATGACAGCTCGTAAATGGGACGATATCCAATGGTTCCTCGCTGCTCTGCTTAAAATGCTCTCTCTTTATATTTCATTCTATTTTCTATAGGGGAAATTTTTCGATCAGTAACGAGCGTCGAGACCGAATACCGTAGAACGCCAAATTTAGCCTATCTTTAACGTGCAGCACGTCAAGGAAAGTCTCAGGAAAGACTGTTTTGCCGTTACTCAGTGAAAAATTTCCCCTATAGCTAAAGCTGCAAACGTGAATTAGGTAGGAATGGACAATTGTGATGTGCGTTTATTTATTCGTTTTTTTGGTGTTAAGAAGAGTATTTTTATTTTCAAAGGAAATAATTGTTTGGATGGCTTGGAGATGTTATTACGAATTGCGCCATCAGCAAAGTCGAGCGAATTTTGCTCGTAATAGGCATAGTCCGCGTCACAGCCGTTGTTGACAGGCATGCGGTGTAAAGTTTCATCTGAAATATACAATTGAAGGATATAGTGAAACGTCTGCAAAGTTTGCGCTCTTCGAAGCTGAAGTCTACCCAATAGGATTATATCTATCTTGTCGAAATGGATAAATTAATCAAACATGTAATTGCTACTGTTGTCTTTATGTGTACAGCATATATCTTAAATTGCGACATCTTGACAACCTGTCAAATTTTAGTTTTATTGGTAATCACAGTTAAATAGAAAAACTGCCGAAATTTTTGGCTTAAAATGATTACTATTATTGGCGATTTATCGTATATATACGATTTATGCTGTATATCTACTCTATGATCGGGTTTTTTACCGTGTTTTTATTGTTTGCAACTAGGTTGTTTGGTGAATTATCAATGATTGTGATTGTTTATCCGGTCACTTGCGGGACCAAGTGCCATTTGATGTTAATTTGAGAAAGTTGTTTGGTTGGTTGACTATTTTACTATCCTTATTTGCTATTTTATATTTCTTGTTTTCTTTCGCAAACTCTGGCTAAAGCTTTATGTTTTTCCTCGTTGCTAAGAAATAAAGCGATGGAACATTATCATTCGCATTGTGCAAGTGTCGTACGCAAAAGGTTTGAAGCCTTCGTGATCACAACTTCGTATCGAATATTTAGAACGTGGATAAAAGGCGCGCAATATGAATTTGAAAATAATTATCATCCTATTATTGAAGTCATGCTGGGGTTTTTTATTCATAAATGTTACAAGTTTAGTGAGTATTACGTGAGTATGAGTTGAAAATATCTTCGTCTCGCCGGTTTGATGGGAGTAAAAGTATGACCTTGTAAAGTCCTAAACGAAGCAGCTGTGTTAGGACGGTTTGTAAGATAGAATCTCGAATCTACGCTGTGACTTTGGTGCTTCAATTGACACTGACTGTGGCAATCGCACGAATAGAACAGAGCTTATCAGTCTCGCAGACATGCCAGCTTAGGACACCTTAACTATTATCCGCTAATGCAGAATCTTTATATTGCACTCTTTTTACCAGCAATTTCAGGAATCCATTGTGGGATTGAACTTCCAACTCGCTTAATGCGAGCGCGTTTCTATGGTATTCTGATTCGACGCTGTTATCATAATAGTTCAGTTCTTTCGGCGCTTTTCTTTCCGGCCGCCGTGTCGAGAATGCCGCAACCGCTCGCTGAGCACGTTGAGAAATGGACTTCTTTGATCAAGAAAGAGCGCCAAGCAGAGTTGGATCAATTCAAGTATGCACTTTTTATGCTATATTTTGATCTTAATATCTAGTTAGCAATTTATTTTTATTAAAGATTGAGCAGTTGTGTTTAATCTAAATAAAGATGTGTCCTATTTTTGACTAAAATTTGGTTAATATCTTGTACTTTGAACATTTCATTTTTTGTGAAGCTTAATTTGAGAAACTTTAGACGGCTGCAAAACCTCTGTTGGCAGTAAATGACGATTTGAACTAAAAATTGAGTTAATTGGTAACGATTCAAAACTGAGGATATCAATAATCGATTTCTTGATAATTTGAAATAATACTTACATAGTAGTTCATATCTTAGTATTAAATGCGATGCAGAACAAGAAATATGGTATACTTTGTCAATTTATTTAGTGCGTTGCTCTCGGATCAATCTCTGGCAGAGCTCTGCGCCGCGGGCACGTGCTTGGCTAGGCTGCACGTGAAAGAATCCCGATCGGCGCTCGGAGGAAGAACAATCGTTCAATTTGGAAAGAAAAATGATAGGCCGCTGCCTGCGCACAAATTCTCTCCTGGTATGTCGTTGGAATAGACTTGGCGAGAGCGAGGATGGCATGAAATACCAGAACGGATATATCACTTGTCGATTGTTTGTACTGTCCGCCACACCGCAATGAGTCGCACCAATACCGTAATGTGTAACTCATAAATTCAATTCATATTTTATAATAAGCAGGTAACGTACACAATTGGCATGGTTACTTACAGAATCTCTGATGTTTTGCGCAAAAAATATCATAGATTCTGAAAGTAACCATGCCAATTGAGTGCGCTACCTGCTTATTATAAAATATGAATTGAATTTATGAGTTACATATTACGGTATTAGTGCGACTCATTGCGGTGTGGCGGACAGTATCTTTCGTAGATCGAATAATGATATATTTCGATAACTTTTCAGGCGGTCCAATTTGTATCGCTCATACGGCCGATCATTTGACGCCGTTGTTCGACGGCGTTGTGAGCAATGTCTCTGAAGACTCCATTGGACTCTGCTTCGACCGTTCGCAGAAAATCGAGGAACTGAAGGTCCCCAGGGGTACCTTTGCCATTCTGCCGCGCATTTATGAGACTACTTTTCAACGATTGATGCAGTAAGACGTTGAAGATAATTTTAGAAAAATTGCACATTTTGAAACGTTAAAGTAAAGGAATCAATTATGTATTTTTGGTAATTATTTAAAGGCTTTCCTCGCATTTATGACGTTTTCAAATACATCGGACGCGCCATTTTAAGAAGATTTGGAATTCGAATGAATCGCTGAGACTGTTTGCAGTTTTCAATTACGTACAAGAAGAAACTTCAAGGAGGCGTTCATTATAACGCAGAAAATATCACTAATATAATTTTTTCTCTTGATCAATTTAGTATTTTACACGCGACCAGAAAAAACTTGGTGATACATTACAGTAGCAAAATTCATTTCATTTACCGCGAGAATTCTTTATTAAAATACGCAGCTGAGCTTCGTTCTTTCTGTGAAGAACCATATTGATTGCAGATGTTTGAATGATTTGCAACACCGAGACAAATTTCCGGGCTGCGAGCTGGTTGATTTCGCTTTTCACGGGCGAATGCTGCCGACTCCCAACAAAGGTTAGCACTCTTTGCAATTAAAGCTTCCTAATAGAACCGATTATAGTAAGACCGTCTCGCAATATTTATACTATGATCTATCAACATTTTTTACATGTGAAACATGGCGATGTAAAAAAATCGTGTCAGTTACCCCTCAAAAAATTGCTCAATGGCTTTCTTTAACATTTTCTAATTAAGCAGTGCCGATTCGGTGATAGACTATGCGTACTGGTGATGGGATGGAGGTTAAATGAGGCCACTTTTGATTCTGTCCCATCCTCCCTTATTGTCTTATAAAAAATAATCATTTCGGGAGAATAGTTTTAAGCACCTATTCCGCATTATGATATGTGATAGTCCATTTACTAAGCTGGACTACGATATTGTGCGGAAAAAACTAAAACCGCGCCCTATAAATACTTAAAACGCGCCCTATGTTGGATATTTTCAGTATGTTAAGGTGCAACATAGGGCGCATTTTTAGCAATTATAGGGCGCGTTTTAATTGTTGTCCATATTGTGCAGTTAACTGCGTTGGTTGGGTTTTTTCAGACGAGATGCCAACACTGTGGTATGATGACCGGCTAAACGATCCGCAAAAGGCAGCCGTTGCCGCGAGTCTGAACCCGTTTCGGCCAATTACCGTTGTTCATGGACCGCCAGGAACTGGTGCGCACTTCTTTGCGCGAGTTAGCATACTCCATTATGACCAAAAGTGCTTATTTAGGAAAAACACGAACCGTTGTGGAACTAATCCGACAAAGCGTCGCGAATGGTCAAAAGGTGAGTTTCATTGGGACCCATAGATTTTATCGATATTTTGCGAAGGAGATTAAGATCATTAAGAGAAGAAATTAACGAAATAATGCTCTCTAATTACTCAATGCTAGATTAGAAGATGATCCGTTCACTTCTAATTTCAAGGGTCAATTTATGAAGATGCTCTGCTCAAAATTTTCTCGTCAATTAAGTAAGTAAGTTCCCTAGCGTATATCCCGCTGCCGCAGGGTCCGCTTTTTCGGGTCCTCCTAGGAAGGCCCTAATCAGTACGACACGTGCTCTTCCGGTCGGCCGTCGAATGCCTGACACCGGGAGCCCAATCAGAAATTGGGACTTAGTCGCCAACCGCGGTGGGGAAACGAACCAGTTTGCGTCCACCCTTT
>NIUQ01005495.1:0-10660 GCA_002796945.1 Plectus sambesii
AAAATGCGCCCTATGTTTCCGTGGTCTTCAAACGCGCCCTATGTTTGATATTTTCAGTATGTTAAGGTCAAACATAGGGCGCGTTTGAAGACTGCAAAAACATAGGGCGCATTTTAAGCAAATATAGGGCGCGTTTTAATTGTTGTCCGACCTTGACACTTATTGCCTTCCTCCAAAAATGTCAACTAAGGGGCCAACCAATCATAAGCCTATTAGTAATGTGGGATCACGCGAAAGTTCACTGTCTAAAGCATTAGGGACTAACTTTTGTTCGCTCTATCAATTATCGCCGAGAATGCTAACATATTTCAAAAACACGTTTCGCATAGCATATTTTTGTCTAGCTGTAATAACACTGTCGTTTGGCATCAATTGCACAACATTTGGAGGGTGGTTTAGTAGATTAGTTGTCAGCATTCAGATTTTGCCTGCTAAGTTTGAATCTAGTATATCGCCCATGCTTTTGCTCTTTCGAAAACTTTGTATTTCGATAACACACAGCTACAGTGGAAACCGAGTGAGTGGACATGTTTTGCACGCCCCATGTGCAACTTTTGTATTGAATCTTTTCCGGATTCGTGCAGAAAGTTGTCTGCCTAGTCGATGGGCATTTTTAAAGCGTTTTCTACTGTGCTTATCATGCTACCTTAAATCCTGCCAAAGTCGCAGAAATTTTACGGAAGATAAATCATACTGAAATTTTGTCAGCTTAGTGCTTAATTAAGCGAAAAAGTGCGAGCACTCCTTAATCATGATGAAGGCTTCCTCTAATGCTCTCGTATTATATCAGCTCTATACAACATCCCATAATTGTTACTTGAAGTAACATGTATGTTAATGTTATTGTCGCAATCCGTGCCACCCGCGAGCACTCCATCATATGAAGGTTTCTCTCTAGCACACAATGATCGCTGGCAAATCGCTATCAATCGAAACCTTTTTAGCATTATGGTTTCTGTATAAAGCGCACAATCACTTATTCATAACGACCAAAACAATATACACTTCATTTAACAATTACAATTCTTCATTAGACTTTAATATAAGAAACTCAAATCGCCGCCTTCTATAGTAAGCTCTAAACATGAGTTCAGCCAAGGTTGAGTTAATATCATATGCGCATATATTATTAAACTAAGCAAGCACTCCATCATATGAAGGCTTCTTTCTCGCACACATTAAACGCAGACAAGTCGTCATCAATAAAAACATTTTTTACAGAAAGCCTTGTTGTTGCAGTATTGTTGCGTCGCGTTGGTTATGTAATGTGCGACAAATGAACATAGTCACGCAAAAGAAAGTCGAATACATCGATTCAACGAAGGTTGATCGGCCGATTCCGAGCGATAATCGCTGCCGTAAAGCTTTCGGCGAGCACGCGCTATTATCGGGTGTAATACGATCATCGCGTGTAGGGTGGTCGTATATAATTCAGATAGTCCAGTTTAACCGACGCATTTCGGCGGCGGCGGCGCGGCGCGACGGAGGGAGGCGGAGCTAGTGAGAAAAGATGTCAGTGTTGCGTCTACTGGTAAGAGTTGTGAACTTGGGCGGCGGGCGAGCGCCCTAATTGATGTTCACGCAAGCGGCCGTCAGACGCGATTTCGCAACCGCGTCTGGAGGCCGAAGGAGTCGTCGTCGGGCGCCGCAGTTGTCGAGTTATTCGGATCCGCAACGGGCGCGCGCACGGCGATCGGTATGCGTACTTCCCGCGTGTTGGCCACTCCAAACTAAAACATAGCATCTCCACTTTAATAAGGATACTTTTCGCTTCAATGAGGACGATTTCCAGATCAGAAAAGATATTTCTCATATCGATTTGACTGGAAAAGCGTTCTTTTTGATTTGGAAAACGTTCCCTTTGAAGCGGAAAGTATCCTAATTCAAGTGAAAATGGTATACTTGAAATACAAACTTGCAGAGGTTAAAATAAAAGCGCGCGTGGACGAGAAATACGCCAAATTTGAAAATAAATTATACAATTAAGTCGATATTTTCAGGACTTCTCGGCTTAATCGCGGATGTTAGCGGACTGCAGCCAATCCTTCTTGTTACTACTTTTTCCGATTTCAAAAGCGGAGGTACGACACTTTGTCGGACCGCAACGTTATACCATATCGGCTCTGCGACGCAACAGCTCACTTTTCTTTCTCACTACTCTTTTTCATCGAGTAGTTTCTTAGCTGAATATTCTGGTTTCTCCTATCACTACTGAACGCCTCGGTCATGGCTGTTGCTTCGTCTGCGGACAGAGAAGAAAACTATATCTGGTTCAATTACACTGACTCTACCTGGGGCCAGGCTCGTGGAGGTTATTTTGCATGTGACACGCTTCTTGCGTCTGACATGTCTGTGCTGATCGTTGGTGAAGGAAACTATTCTTTCGCAACAGCTCTCGCAGCCATTCGAAATGGATGGAAAAATGTCTATGTATCACAGTATCCAAGAGAAGACCCACCGGAATTCAACAGAACAGTATCTAGAACTGCATTACACGCAGCCTGGAACGTATCGGAAATATTCATGGAAAGCGACGAAATTTTTGATGATTTCAAAGACCAATTTCCAACATTTTCGGATACAAGTATAAAAATTTTACTGAATAGCATTGGGCTAGCTCTGCGAAATATGACGTTCAAGAAATCGCTGTGGAAAAAAGTGTGGGAAACTGATATTACCCAAAAGTTGAACAGGGAATTGGAAGCAGTTGCGAGAGAAATTAAAGAAGCACCAATTGATTCATATAAGGACCAAGCAAGGGATCAAGTGCTGACCTTGATTTCCCCTATACTGAAAAGACTGGAAGAACTTCAAGCACCGACTATAATTTCTAAAGGCGAAGCAAATCCGATTGAACTGGGAATCAACGAAGAGGGATGGCTGTCTCAAAAAGTTGATGCTACGCAACTTCCAATGTTTGTTTTGAATGAAAAGGCCTTCTTTCCACGATCAATAATTTTCCAGTGCCCATATGATCATAGCCTTGAATATATTGGAACTGAAGCACTTATCTATAATCTCTTTGAATCAGCAAAGAATTTGATGTCACCACCAGACTACATATTTATTGGCGTGGCCAATAAATTCCCGTATATAAAGAATTATGGTTTGGGAGCGGTTTTGGGAAGACCGAGTCCTCGCTATTGGGGTGGACCTCCAATTTTCCAAAAGAACGCAATGATGTCAATATGTTGTGAAGCTGGCTACGAATTCCTCGGCGCAGATGTGCAATTTGCGAAGGAAATATTGCAGTGTGGTTATAAACATGAAGTCAATTTTTGTAGAGGAAGAGATGTGCACTTTGAAATATTTAATGATCATGTGATGTTGTGCTTTAAAAGACAGAATATCAAAGAAGACAGCGAAGAAAAATAATAGATGGCGATATCATCGTCGAACCTAGGAAAGCGTGTAAAATTGCTTTTGTGCTTATAAAATTTGATCTATTCATATTTCTCACTTGTACCCTTTACTAGATTACCGAAGTATGTAAGCAGAGCATCGTATGTAGTATGTATATGTCATTTGCCTAAAATGTATATAATTACTGTCTCCTTGTATCATGGATCATTGTCATCTCCACTCGCTATTAAACTCCTCCCTTCTATTATGTGTATGTCCCACGACCATCTGAGGACGTCACTTAAAATATTGCTTGAACGATAACTATTTGTTCTCTTCAGAATGTTTAGCATGCTAATTGTAATGCTTTTATAATCTATTCGATAAGATACAGTTCCTTCTACGTTGTTTGTATGATCACTCTACCTACCAATGTGCTTGTTTATTGATAGGGCCTTGATTTTAATCCGAGTGCCGTCAACAGTGCCCACCATTTCTGGAATATCTGCGATGTTCTGAAATATAGTGTCACGATCGCGTCAGTCTCTCGATCATGAATGTACGAGATGAATCAACCCGGCGAAGTTGGCACCATTTTAATGACGAAACCGCTAGCTGACTTCTCTGCCAGCCGAAGCCGACGCAACGATCCGATGTTATCTGATCAGGGAAAGTTCGACATCGAAGAACTGACGAAGCTCGTCGGAGATCTGACGAAATCGTCTCTGATTGGCTACTATCCGATTGAGCTACCCATTATAAGCTATCACTCTGACCGATTCTAGGCACTTGAACCCCTCCCGCTTTGACCACTCGTCGTCGCCTCTCCTCTTTCCCTTTTCCCTTCCCTATCCCTGTCCGCTATGCTACCAGTCGTCTAACGACTGGCTACTGTAGTTAGGCATTTCTACCCTACCCCAACCGGACCAGCTCGTCGCCGCTTCTCCCTTCCATCTCAACCTCTCGCTCTCTCTTTATCCCTATCCCCTATGCTAACGGTCTTCTAACGGCCGGTTACTGTAACCCTTCACCTCTTCTCTTCTTCCCCAATCTACCATACCACTGTGTCTTCAACTGTACGTGTTGTACCGAAATAAAGCTTCTCAACTAAATCGTTGTACCGCAACGTACTCTTATGTAAGTCAATCAGCGCGCACGCTCGCTTAGGACGAATAAACAGTGTCAAATCCTGACAGTAGGAACGCTATTACAACCGGTCGGTAATGACGATAAAATATATTGCTAAATACTACCACTGGTAAAAACGTAATAAATGCAGTCAGCTAAAGAACTACTGAGTGTTTCAGCTAACGCCGCCTATTTAAATTGTCAATAACTTTTTGAATTCTGCACCGATATAGATGAAATTTACAGATTTTATAGAAGAAATAGTGGATTTCTTCTTATTTTTTTCTTGCGCGTAAATTCGTGCTCAATGAGCAAAGATGTTACAAAGCGCGCAAAGGATACTCAATTACGTGACTAAAAATTAATGTTACAATTTGTTTCTAAAATAACTTGGCCCAGAATGATTCAACTGCGCTGAAACTTACCAGGAATAATCTATGGAAGCGGGGTTTTTGTTTGAAAAAAGAATTATTCACTTTGGTCAGGGGTTGCCAAGATTTGGCCACGCAAACATAAACATCTGTTTTGAAATTCTCATGAGAGAACGGTATTGCGCTTGGCAAGCAACTAGCTTTCAACGAGTGGTGATGTTAGCTTGGCCATTTCTTGACAACGCCACCATCAAATTCAATAATTCTTTTTTCAAACAAAAGCCCAACGTCTAGAATTTTTCTCTTATGTTTAACTCAGTTGAACTATTTTGGATCAAGTTATTTAAAACACTAATCATATCGTTTCATCATCTTGGCACTATGTTTATAATGACCTGTAAAAAGCGTATGGCTGCGAACATCGTCTTCAAACTAGGCACATATTATTAAAAAGGTATATGAACCTTATAGATTAGCGGCACCTTCCTAACATGTCTCCTTTCTACTTAAGCTAAGAACTTTTCAGTCACCCCTAATAGCTTTCTATTGAACAATTAATCATATCATTTTTGGCGATGATCTTCATTGTCAGTCCGACTTTCGATATCGCCGACCTCCAGGATGACGATGGCAATTAAAGCAAATTTTCGGCTTAGTAACAGCGATCGAATGAAAAAGCTAGAGAATGACAAGTAGGCTATCCCTTTTATGTCAGTATAGTTGCATCACTTAGTTTATGCAATGTGTGATAAATGAGCATTATCTCAACAAAGAAAATCGAATGTATCGATTCAGCAATGGTTTGGCGGCCGATCCCGAGGGATAATCGCAGCCGTCTACTTTTCGGCGAGCACGCGCTAGTATGGGGTATAATACGACCATCGCGCGTAGGGTGGTCGTATTTCGTTCAGATGCCCCAGTTTAACCGACGCAGGTCAGCGGCGATGGCGGCGGAGGCGGCGGCATTGGCGGCGTGAGGACGACGGATTGCTAGTCCGAGGAAGGGTCAGTGTTCCGTCAACTGGTAAAAAACCGTAAATTTTAATGAGAACGAGGATTTTAATTGATGTAAAATGCAAGAGACCTCCAAACGCGATTCATAATGACCGAGTCGGCCGATAGAGTCGTCGTCGGACGCCGCAGCTGTTGGCTTATTCGAGTGCGCAACGGGCGCGAGCACGGCGGTCGCGATGTGCTTTTTACGCGTGCTGGCCACTCCATACAAAAATAGCGTATTTACGGAAATAGTATTGCTGTACCACTATTATTTCAGCTCCAGTCAACCCTGTACAATTATTTCCGTAAATACGGTCAACCCTTTTCACCGTAAGAAGGTCACTTTCTACTTCGGAGAGGACGCTATCCAGATCAGAAAAGACATTTTCACATCGATTTGACTAAGTAAGGGTCATTTTTGATTTGGAAAACGTCCTCTTCCAAGTGGAAAGTAACCTTAATAAAGTAAAAATGGTATAACTGAAATAAAAAGTTGTAGAAATTGATGAAAAAGCGCCTGTGAAGGAGCAACGCGCCGCATTTGAATACCAATTATCATAATAAAGTTGTTGTAACGTTATCTTCTCTATTTTCCCTTTACCGTTTTATTCGTCACACCACTGATGTTACAGAAACAATTACAGATTACGGTGCTTCATAGTGAGAGTGAGACCGCTTGGGTGAGCCGACTGTCTGTTATAATAAGCGAATTTCTCTTCAGACTAAAATATAGCGTAAGACATGTCATAGTGAGTATAGCTACTTACTGTGAGCGAGACAATTCTAGTCAGAGCAGCTATTTAAGCGTTCCTCAGTCACTACCACAAACGGTTAAGAAGTCGCGCTGTCGTAACATAACTAAGTCAATCATTTCAGGACTTTTCGGCACAGTCGCGGATCTTAGCGGACCGCAGCCAATTCTTCCCAATTACTACCCTTGCCTATTTCAACAGCGAAGGTGCGACACTTTGTCGAACCGCGACGTTATACCATATCGGCTGTGTGACGCAACAACTCACTTTTCTTTCTTACTACTCTTTTTCATCGAGTAGTTTCTTAGCTGAAAATTCTGGTTTTTCCAACCACTACTGAACGTCTCGGTCATGGCTGCTGCTTCGTCTGCAGCGAAACAAGAAAACTATGTCTGGTTCAATTACGCTGATTCGACCTGGGGCCAAGCTCGTAGAGGTCATTATGCATGTGACACGCTTTTCGCGCCCGACATGTCTGTGCTGACCGTTGGCGAAGGAAACTATACTTTCGCAACAGCTCTCGCAGCCATTCGAAATGGATGGAAAAATATCTATGTCTCGCAATACCCTCAAGAAGTACCACCTGAATTCAACAGCACAGTATCTAAAACTGCATTTCACGCAGCTCGGAACTTGGCGAAAATATACATAGATAAAGATGTGCTTAAAAAAGATTTGAAAGACCGACTTCCTTCGTTTTCGGATACAAATATAAAAATTCTTATGGATAGCGTTGGGCAAACATTGCAAAAAATGACGTTCTGTGAATCGCTGTGGAAAAATGAATGGGAAATTGAAATTTATCGAAAGTTGAACAGGGAATTGGAAGCAGTTGCGAGAGAAATTAAAGAAGCATCAATTGATTCATATGAGGATCAAGCAAGGGATCATGTGCTGAACTGCATTGTTCCTACATTTAAAAGTCTAGAAAGACTGCAAGCGCCGGCTGTAATCCCAAGAAGCAGAGTGGATACGATTGAACTGGGAAGCAACGAAGAAGGATGGCTGTCTCAGAAAGTCGATGCTACGCAACTTCCAATGTTTGTTTTGAATGGAAAGGCCTTCTTTCCAAGATCACTTATTTTCCAGTGCCCTTACGATCATAACCGTGGGTATGGTGGAGCCAAAATACTTATTTGGAAACTTTTTAAGACAGCAAAAAAATTAAAGTTGCCGCCAGACTACATATTTATTGGGATGGAAAACAAATTTCCATATATAAAGAATTATGGTTTGGGAGATGTTTTGGGAGAGCCAGTTACTCGTTACAGGGCTATACCTCCAATTTTTCAAAAGAATACAGCAACGTCATTGTGCAGCCAAGCTGGCTACGAATTCCTCGGCGCAGATGTGCGATTTGCGAAGGAAATATTGCAGTTTGGTTATAAACATGAACTCAACTTTGAAGGAGGAAGAGATATGCATTATGAAATATTTTATGATCATGTGATGTTGTGTTTTAAAAGACAGAATATCGAGGAAGATATCGGAGAAATATGACGGACGGCGGAATTGTCAAGCCTAGGAGAGCGTGTAAAATTGCTATTTGCCTATGAAATGTTGTTCAAATGATAATTATTTAATCCTTTCTGTATGTTTAGCGTGCTTATTGTAAGAGTTTCACAATATATTGAATGCTATGCAGTTTTTGTTACGTTGATTGTATGATTGCCTTAACTCCCAGTGTACTCATATATTAAAAGGTTTTTGATTATGAACCGAGTGCCGTCAAAATCGTATACCATTTCTGGAATGTCCGCGATGTTCTGAAATATAGGAATGCCTTTATAACCGGTCGGTAA
The DNA here is from genome assembly GCA_002796945.1 of Plectus sambesii. NCBI lineage: Eukaryota > Metazoa > Nematoda > Chromadorea > Plectida > Plectidae > Plectus > Plectus sambesii. Next base: position 8,392 of record NIUQ01005495.1, read on the forward strand.
TTACGATAATATAGCAAAGGCATCGGATACTTGTCCCGCTCCATGGTGAAGATCAAAAACAGGAGAACTGATACCAATTGGAAGATTTGCGGCTTAGTGATTCAGAAGTCAGTGTAATGGAAATATATAGCGTCACTCCTTCGATGCGAATGATATTAATGCTATTGTAATAGCAAACCAGTGAGATTGTGGACCGTAAAATTCATCCAAATGACTCTCCGATGCATTTCTGTTACTTGTGTTCAAGATTCATGATTAAAACGTAGAATAAAAGCAATAATCAGACTGGAATTTTCAGCGAAATGAACTTAAATCACAAAGCAGTTTTTCGATCTCAACTGATCTGCTCTTCTAAGATGAATCATATGATCAGAATGTGAGAAAATAGCTTAAGCCTAATCCCAAGGGGAAATGAGAATAACTAAGCTCTGATACATTTCAAAAGAAAGATAATGAATGCGACGCTCTGGGAAGTGAACTCGATATTAAGTGGGAAAATGATGTCGTTAATGCACTACAGTAAATCGTCTAATAATCGCCTTCCTCAGGCCTTGACTTAAATAATAATGGCGATTATTAGAGGATTTAGGGTAGTTGCAAACTCCTGAGTTATCCTTTGGTCTGGCTATTAGTATTGTATCAGCTAGAGCATCAAATGATAGTGGCAAGTCGGCGACTTGGTAAAATGTGTTATGAATGCAACATGCATGCTGAAGCTCTGAATACGAGAACTGTGTAGTCAAACTTTCGGTAGTTACAAAGAGCTTGCCCTATTATTACGTCCATGTGAAAATTTTATGCGAATATATTTTAGTATATCATATGGATAGTTAATTTAGTATGAGTTATATTGAAAATTTCTTCAATTAATTTCGCAAAAACGCGCAAGCGAAATAATCCAGGATTTTGCTTGCGAGACATTGACATCAGATTAGTAAGATGCCCGGTGACTAATATACTTTGTAGCTATTGTTACCTCGTTGACGTCGTAAATTATTACCGTTACTTGAACCCTGCGAATTGGTCGTCTTTGTGCATCAAGTATAAAATATGAGATGAGTTTCTGATTTCATCAAACTTTGACAACCTCAGCCTTGGATCAATGCCTCTGCTGCCAATACCATAGACAGAGCATGACTGTTGTATTCAGTCACAGAAAAATCACTAATAGGGAGTCAGTCTGAAGGTAAATTAAAAATTTCGAGCTGTTCGCTATGGTCTTATTAGTTTATTAAAGTTTTATAGAACTGAGTTTATTTTAAATGGTTACTATTAAGGTTTGTGTATTTTAAAAACACATTAAGTTAATTAAATTTCCTCACTCAATGATGGACATAATTCTGCATACTGAGTAAAGCTATGTCTTGCGTCAAAGCTTTTCTTCTGAAAAGAATTAAAGTAAAGTCTTAATGTGAAACTGAGCCGCTGTTTCATGCCCGAGTAGCTCTGTATCATATCATGTCATTTCCTGTAGTCTGAAGCTAGAGCAGTAAAAATGAATTTTTTGGCTGAAAGTATCTTTCCAATGTTACAAAAAATTCAATAGGCGGGAGGAGTTGATTATTACCACCCTTAATATAGGCATTTCACATTCATTCGCTTTTTTTGGTATAGACGTCGTTGATTTTGTTTAAAAAAGTGTCAAAATTAGCTGTTTATGATACAGGGAGAAGGGTGCACTGAACCGTCAGCTAGAATTATGTATGTGTAGTTAAAGTGGCTTCGAGTACTTCACGAATAGTAGCCGGCGTTCATCATTTTATTTCCTCTTTTGTTCTTTTATTTATAATAAAAACGATGAATAAAAGTATAATGATTGTTTAATCTTCTTTCGAAACAAACTTATTTAAGGATAAAAATGTGAAACATAAACTATTCAGGGACGCTTTCTTGTTATGTCGCTGTTTTACCGAAATTTTGCAAATTTCTTTTTAGGTATTGCGCAGAAATAGCAAAAATAGAGCAATAAATACCACCTACCGACCCTCACTTCTAAATTTGAAATTGATTTGTTTTTAGTTTGTTGAGGAGCTCACCTGTTCAAACTCCTTCGTCGAACTTACGGAAGCGTTTCACCTCACCTAATCACTGTTCGTGAGTCAAGCCAAATTCTTTTTCTCCTCTTTTTATCAAGCATTTGCTGCTTCTTTAGATCACTCCGTGGCGGTCCTCTTATCGCCGACACGAGACTGAAAGTACCCTACTCATTTCATTATATTACAAGAATGAATAATTCATCAATCGAAGCAAAATATGTCGATCCTGATCC
>NIUQ01005496.1:0-10643 GCA_002796945.1 Plectus sambesii
TCGCTTGCGCATGAACTTTCAGCACAAGCAAACAACACAAAGCATCAAGCAACAGAGAATTTGGCAAAGAGCCAAAAGGCGGTGCCAGCGAGGAAGCCGCAGATCCACAAGCCGAAGGACTCAGAAGAGATGTCTAACCTGTCGTTCTCCTCGAGGGTACGGTCGACGAGCGACTGGATGTTCATCTTGTCCGCTCCTTTGCTCGTCTTCTCCTCCACCAATCGCTCCAGCTCGCTCTTCAACTTGGCGTATGCCACTTCCAATTCTTGAACCCGTTGCGCTTCGAATAATCTATAATCGGCGATATCGTTATACTTACAGTATACCTACACTTACACTTATACTTACAGTATACTTTTATACTTTATACATAGAGTAGAGATTGTTTAAAACATTGCCCTAATGAGTGGAAAAATGGAAAAAATCGGCTTCGGATTGAATTACACTTAAACTTATGATAAAACAATGCCACTACAATAGAAATCTTTCATAAAGGTATTGATGATAATAATTTGATTATGGCGGTTTGCCCATACCAATTTTCCGATCTTAAATATAGTGCACAGACCATTACTGATCAAAAAAACTGTGACTATAACCACCTCTTCATCTACAAAATAAACGCCACAAAAAACCATACCGTAATGAAGTCTTCCTCTCCATATCAGCAAGCTGACTATTAGCCTCCATCAAAGAGCGGAGTTGTTCCCTCTCCCTGGCGAGGTGTTCATTGCGAGCGGTCAGCTCAGTAATTAAGCGCTGCTGCCGAATAGTGAGCAAGAGTTCGTCCTTGTCGCCGAGAGTTCCCTGATTCAGGTCGAGTGGGATGGGACTTCGACTGCCGCGCATACTGCCGACGCGCGACAATCCCGGACTGCCAGCCAGCAAATTCGCGTTTGACATCAGCTGCTCGCTCAGCAGCGACACTCGCTGCTCTGCGTGTTCGCGTTTGCGCGATTCTGAAATAATATACACTTTAAGTTTCAGCTCAAATCTTACTTTAAGCCCAGACACAAATAAGGCATTTTCACTTTATTAAATACAATATATCCACTAAATTAGAAGCTTTTTAACTTAAAGTAGCCGTTTTAAAAAATTAAAAGACAATACGATTTATCTTAGGCCTAAGTTTAAATATCATATTTCTTTCAATAAACGCTCCCTCAAGCCTACGATAATTAATACAGGTCCACCCTTCAATACAGCCCCTCTACAGACTGCTTAAAATATTAAACACCTGTGTAGTGTAGATCAACACTTATATCCCAATCGAATTCGATTGCAGCTATTGTACAATCCTTAATTTACGAATGATTTTATAAGTCGAAAGTGGCGAGTGAAAGAAGAGATGTTCTCTTCTCTCATATAAGCGTCCCTCTCACCCAATCACATTGAAAGATGGAAACGTACCGTTCTCCAGCTGCGACTCGAGCTTGTCCTTCGCCGCAGACAACTGCAAAGCCGCCGATCGGCCACCATCGACGGCCGCCTGAAGAGCCGCCATTTCGCGTTCGTGCTGAGCTGTGAGCTGAAAGATTAATTTTTTTATTCATTATCAATCCATATATCATTGTTGTCACAACATCTAGTCACAGTCATAGCAAAGAAGACATTTTCTTTCTTGATTCGACTTATAAAGTGAGCTCTTTGATTTGTAAAACATTAACATTTAATTGGAAAGTGTCCTTATTTGACTTAAAATGCTAAATATTCTTGTCTCAATTCATACAAACCTTGCCAGAATTATTTCACAAGCGTAAGGAAGTCGAGCCGTTTAATTAACACACCTGTTCGAGTTGAATATTCATTTGCTCGAGCTTTGTCTGGGCCTCGGTTAGGTGAGCATCCTTAATGTCGCATTCCGTAGCCAGCCGTTCGACCTCCTGCTCCAGCTCGTCGTGCTTGTCCTTCAATGACGTCATCTCTCCCTTCAATGTCGTCATGTGCGCCACCTCCACTCGCAACTTCTCCACGTCCGCGCATTGATCCACCAACTTTCCGTTGTCCAACGACTAAAATGCATTTTTGTTCGATGGGGTGTTCTTAACGATTATATGATTTCTTATGGTACGCGCTCCGTACTACATAGAGCATCAACTATTGTGAGGAGATTTATCGAAGATTCTCGAAATCTCCATAATAATTCGCGTCACGCAAGTCACGTGATCGAAGCGTATAGAAATGAAACCGTCAAAACGAAACAGTTCAAAATGACGTGACGCAACTCACCGCTTGATCGAGTTTGAGCTGCAGGGAGATGATCTTGTTCTCCAGTCCGCTGTTCAATTTCTGCAGATGTCCAACCGAACGGGCTTCCACCTGAAATTTTATCGTTTCAATAACGCTATGCTTAAGCTACACAAAGTGTATATTAATCAATTAAGTCTCCACCGAAATGAAAACACGTTAATATGATATGCGTAGCTATTAAGCACCCCGACACCCTGATTATGGTCACCAAATAAGATTATTCAGTTCGACTGCGAACCCAAAGTTTAAAGAAATCTCGAATTTGTAACTCCCAAACACCCCTATCCAAAAAATTCCGAAATCGACACACCCTCAGATCCACCCCTCCTAAAATTTCCTTATCAATCCCTGAATTCAATCTCACATAAACTGTCCAGTTAAGTACTCGAAAGTAGCGTACCTTAAGCTCTCTGAGACGACGCTTAGCCAACCAGCGGCGAACGCAACTCTGTACTTTGATCACCTTGCGCTTGTACTCAATCTGCGAGCGACGGACTAACCAACCGCGGCAATACTTCTGGATAATGATTGCCTTCTGCTCATAACGCAGCTGAAAGAAAACCAAAGTGTAAGTACATGGATAGCTGTGAAGAACGAACTGACGGACGAGTCATAAAGGAAGGTTTTTTTGGCGGATATAGAAGGGAGGTAAACGGAGAAAAAGGGAGGAAAATAGACTATACTGAAAACTGAAAAAATACACATCGACCTGCCAAGAAAATTTTGTGCACTTATCTATTTTCCATTATGAAAGGAGAAAAAGGCAGAAAAAAGGAAGAAAAATGTCGGAAAAGAAAAAAGAAAACGGACCTTCTGCACGCGTCGCCTGACCAAGTTGGCGCGGTAGAGCGATTGAAGAGCGAGGACGGTCTTCCTAGCGCGCACGTACTTGACGCGGGCGAGCCATCCACGCACCCGACGCTGCAGACAAACCGCGGCGCGGTGCATTTGAATGTACTTCATCCGGCGGTACGCCAGGAATGCGCGCCCAACGGCCTGGATCGTCCGGATGCTCGCCCTGATTTTCAGGTACCGCTGGCGAGCCACGTAACCCCTCCAGATTTTCTGGATCACCAGCGCCGATTTCGCCAACGTCTCCGACCGCAGACGTTCAAGTTGTGCCACTTGTCCAGTTCGGAAGAAGATCTTTGACTTTCCCAGTGCGAACTTGCTATGATCCTGAAATTATATTGATTGGTCATGGATTCCTGCTTCTGAAATTATTTTAAATGCCCAAAAACATTTGTTTCTGACATAAAAATTAACGCCCAAGAGCGCACTCGCATTATTCGATCAAAAAACGCCAGAGCTTGGATCAGGCAAAACGCGCTTCTAAAGAGGATAACTTATCATTACATAATTGATTCTCGAACTTGGCGCACAATTGCATTAAGATTGCAGTAAGAAACAGAATTTTCGCGACGACAACGAGGCTAATCTTTGCAAATAGCGGTTATTTGCATCTTAATCTTCTTTCTCAGGGAAAAATGCGAGGACACAAGCCTGTTGGTTCTAGCATATAAGTCTGTGTTAAAGAATTAAAAAATGTTTTATCTTACATCAATCCACTTGGCGCAAGCTTTCTCGGCGAATTTCTTCGGCTGATCTCGCCACATCGCCTTGCCCTCAGGGTAGAGGACGCGATAACGCTTGCCGAAATCGTCGTACAGCCATCTAAAGGAAAAATTCCGTCATTTATTTAATTAGGAAAACCTTCGACCTATTGTTATCAGCTACGTTATTACTGATATCATATTCCTGATAATGACAACGGTATCAATAGATAAATTTATTATATGTCAATGCGAAGTCATTTTAAAATATCAGGTTACCATAAATTAACTGCCGATAACGCTATCATGACTTTCACTAATGAGTTTTTCAATATGATATAATATCTGCATCAGGGTCACAGTACAGTACACAGTTTGTAATCAAAATAAATAGATAATAAGATAAGTTATTGTGCCAACATCTGAAACGGATATATTCTAAACGCTACTTACCGTGAGGGATATCCGGCGGCGGATATGCGCACGGTTTCGAGGACACCGCAGGCACGCAGTTGCTGAATGGCGCGTTTGGGGTCGAAAGTGAAGGATGCCTTCTGATCGTTCGGCTTGATGCAACGGACGTAGTGAGGACGTGTCGAGCCCAGAATCATCATCAGGTCTCGAAGCGAGTCGCGGAACTATAAAAAATTCAGATAGTTCAACCGGATTCGCGATCGGCGTATGATTGTACTGTGCTACTTTTATCATTCTGATTGTTTTAGCTTTTCACTCTGCCCGATCGAAAAGGTTTGGTCAAAAAGTTTTGAGTTCCCGCTATTAGATTACCGCAAAGTTTAAGATAATTACGCTTTGACGTTCGCGTTGAGAGATTTCTCGCAACTGCTCAAGGCGCATGAAACGGTTCGAGTCCTACCGCCACGCGATCCACAACGATTATAGCAACAAACCTGGCAAGAGACAGTCTTCTTATTCTGCTTTTTCTGAGGGCCGCTGTCGTTGGTGACACGAACTGCGCTGTAGCCGGTCCCATTCGTTGCCGTCTGCTCTTCAACTCCAAGTATTTCTCGCAGGAACGGGAACTAAAACGATATACCATCTTTACTTGAATATAATAAATTGGTTTCAAATCATCGTATTTCTTCCAATAAACACTCTCCCTCTAATAAAAGCCCCCTTTAAGCTACGATTGAAATAATAAATGTCCAGAACATTTATTGAAAAAGTATAACGCGTACTTCAGCTTAAGTATGCAATACGAAAACATGTTGGTATTGTGAGCCACATAAAGCCGCAACCAACTGCTATTATGACCGTATCAGGATCAATATGTTACTGCCCAAGAGGATGCGCTGATAATTTCTTGAAAATTCTACTAATAAGTACATTAGCATTTCAAATGGTAATATCTACTTTGACCTACAACCGTTTAAACTCATAATTTGTAGCAATCATAAAAGATCCTCAACAATCTTCCAAAATCCCACAGAACTGACCTTGCTCTTCTTGATGACCTCAAGTAACTGCTCGCTGACAGTGTCCTTATTTTTATCGAGAAAACCATCGACGCGGTAGGTGACATCGGCGGCAAAGTGCTTGACGATGAAGGCGGGCTCCTGGATCTTCGGAAGTTCGAAGTGTGGCTTCGTCTTCAGTGCAACCGAGGAGCGCAGTTGATTCAGCCAGTCGACATCAGTGCCGCGACCCATCTGAATAATAAGAAATGAGATACTCATCGTTGTAGCCGGATTCCACATTAGCGAAGAGACAAAGCAGGCTGGTATACGGTGGATAAAGTTCAAGAGGTATTCATATTTTTAATGAATTCCGCTACTATAACCCATCCAGCTGGGACTCAGCAAAATTAAAACAGGAAAGTTTACGACAAACTTGGATGCATAGTTTTTAAATGCCTATTTTAAACAGCACTAACGATACTGCATCTAGATGGGTTTCAGTCACTATTCACATGATATAGTCTAAACATCACCACCTTCAGCGATAAATTGGAATACTTCACGCATTGATGGTTAAAAAGAGGTAAAAACCGACCCTGCACTGCTCGTCGAGGAGGTCGATGAGACCGAGTTTGTCCTCTATGAGATCGATGCACGGCTGATTGTCGTAAAAGTCGATGCGGACCCAGGCGATCTCTTCGCGTTCATATTCTTCCTGTTCCAGTTTGAACACGTGCTGAAATGAAATTCTTTCTTGAAATGGTTTGCATTGCGTTACTCGCGCGTACGTTTATTTCTGCTTGCGACAGCAAAGGATTAATTGCATTCAAAAAAGGTACGACGAACTATTTGCGTTTGAGACATTTCGCTGATTAGCGCTACACCAAATGTAGCATTGAATCTTCATCTTACCTGGTTGAACTGTTGCTGCAGTTTCTCATTCGCGTAGTTGATGCAGAACTGTTCGAAACTGTTGATATCGAACGTTTCGAAGCTGCAACAGAAACAAGGCATTTACATCAAAGTTTATAAGGAAAGGAACAAGCCGCGCCTTTATTTCAACCGCTATTTTTCCAAAAAACCACCCAACCCAAAGAATATTTTCATTTAGTTTACCAGTTCTGTTTTTATATAAGAATTTTTGAGTACATATGTGATTGCAATCGAGTGGAGAAAAAAACGAACGGTAAATTAACCTGTCCGCTACTGAAGAGAACCTTCAAAACTGACGTCTCTGCTAGACCCCAGCGAGATGACACTATTGATTTATTTTTTAATTCAAATATTTATTTATATTTAGTTCGACTCGTAATACGCCGGCTAACAGGTCGCCTGATCTACGATAAACTATCGTAAACCAAGAAAACAACGCGAATCAGGAAAAAGTCGACCGTACCCGTAAATATCGAGGACACCGATGAAGCGATTGCCCTTTGACGAGGTGGTCGGCGTGGCGGGGGTGGCTGTGGACATAGGGTCTACGTGCTGCTTGCGCGGCGACGGCGTCGGCGCTTTCTCCACCAACGACTCGTTCACCTTGTGCACAATCCAGGCGAACACCGCCGAATACAGTACCTTGGCGAGCGCGTCTCGAGATGCAATCGCCTGAATCACGATCATCAATTTTACGCTTACTTCAGAGTTGAACCAAATTTTTTATGAAATGTGTTTAATGATTCGAAATAACAACGTCGAGCACGCGATTTTCGATAAATTAAATTATGTCAATTTGTCCAGTAATTTAAACAGTAAACCTTTGCTAAAGTATGCGATATGAAACTGATCTAATTAAAAATATCGGACCTCTGAGGTGTTGAGTGGTTTGCGCAAAGTATCCCCAGCGGCACGGATTTCTCTGACGGTAAGCCATGTATCTAAGGCGGTGGAGTCGATTTCATATAAATCCGAGCACAGCCGCTTAATCCCTTGCTGCATTGAAGCCTGAAAAATACACACTAGCAATCATTTGCGTACCGATCATCCTATACAATCAACTCTGCATTTAAGTGTGAATGAAATGGATAAATACGGTTGTCTCAGGGGTCGTAATTGTCCTTTTTAAAAAGATTTGTCCTTTTTTTGATAAAAACGCCGAATTCTCTAAAAAAAAAGGTCATTTTGAAAAAAATAGACGATTATAACACAGAAAAAAAGGACATTTTTTTAAAATAACATTAAAAATTTAGGTCCCAAAATGGAAAAATCTTTTTAAAAAGGACGAATTTTTTAAAAAAAGGACAAAAAAGGGCAATTTTCAAAATGTCCTTTTTTCAAAATTTTTCATTCCGAGCCCTGCGTTGTCTTCATTCTTCAATAACATGAATCAGTAAAAAAGTCGTTCTAGTTAAGCAAATCGACCAACTCCGAATCGATCAAAGGAAATGTCAACGGCGTATTAAAGCAATCATATTCCAGGGCTCGCAAAAGCAAACCCTCTAACACCGAAATTCCCCATTTGAATTGATTGTCCACCGTTCTCTCATTCACCTCAAAAAACTTGCAAAATAAGCCAAAGAAAAAGCACTACCCAATAATCCCAAAACTAAAACAAGCCATATTCTCAAGTAAATTTCTAGAAGAAAGAAATTAATCGTACCTCGACGACAGCAATTTCATCACCGCCAGAGGCGAAGGAGATGTTGCCCAGCTGCAACAAGCCGGCAAGCACCCGGAAGATGTCCTTCTGCTGGTCGGCATTGATGCCGAGCAAACCAAACGCCTTCGTCGTTTCGGCGAAATCGGCGCGATCGTCCACTCCCGCGATTCGTCCGTGACCGCCCTGACCCGTATAGAAGTAGTTGACTGCGTCCTCTGAAGAGAGTACTCATGAGCTTCAACTCTTGTTCAACCACTCAACCGTTTTTGTTTTAATGAAATTTGAATTTGTGCTGATAATGCAGAAATGTAGCTACAGTGAAATACGTTATGCCAGTAATTGGAGGACCGGTCAAAATGACTAGGATAAGTGAAATAACGCTATATGTGAAATATCGGTATAAGCGAAAACGATTCCCATATAAACCTCAAAGCTATTCCGTGCCTGCGTAGCAGAAAGAAAGCAAAACCACTCGCAGAAATTTTGGATCAAAGCCAAGAAACTTTGCTGCGTACGACGAGCGATCTGAGACTTCTTGAAGTGGATACGAGGGGTATGAAGCAAATAAGCGAGCGAAACGGGTAAGTACTCACCTAAATGCAAATTCTTCAACATAGCGTCGTCTTTGGCGGCGCACATCTGGTAGAAGACGTGGTAATTCCGCTCGTTCTGTGCCTTAAAGAAAAATCATTAGCAACGTACAAATATTGGGTTATAGCATTTAATCAAAATTTATCGATCAGTGACAGAAATTCTTAGATTAAATGAGAAAACTACTCGAAAATTGATATTGCTTCTTTCTATCAATTTATTCTATCTATTCATGCACGTAACAGCGGTGTCTGGTTAGATTTCTTCTTACCGATTGAAAAATGTAGTCTTTAGAATATATCCAAAGTGTGAGATTAGGGGGGCAAGAAATAAGAAGGATGCAACCCTGATTCAGACAATACCGTACCTGGAAGACAACGCGCGATTTCTCCAGCAGGTACGTCTTCATTTCTGCGCCTGCGATGGCGAACCTCTCCGTGAAATTGATCTGGATGAACTTGCCGAATCGCGAAGAATTGTCGTTGCGTATTGTTTTTGCATTACCGATTGCCTACAAATCAGAGCCCACCTTAGCAACTGTGAAACCAATGAAACGCGTATTTCACAATGCCCCTTAAACAATAGAAATCATAAAAGTAAAGAAAAGCGCGACAAAATTCGAAGCGTCACTGTCTAAGTATCGCATACCATACGAGAGCGTTAATATCAGAATGACGCACAAATATTTGAAAATAACAGATAGCTATTAAAGGAAATATGCAACCTACCTCCATGATCGGATTCGAAGCGAGCACTCGATCCTCGATTCCTGTCAAACTCGAGCTCGACCGCGCGCTACCGACAGCGGCGAAATAGCTGAAATTTACTGGATAAAAGTGCATTTTGAGTTCTGTTGCACTCGTGCAATAATTCCTGTTGGTTTCACGAGGAAAAATCAATTTACTCAAAATGGGATAGGATCGTATGTTGTTGATATTTGTCTTAATGCGCTAACGTCTGACCAGAATAATCTCGCCAGTGCAGCAATGCTATGCCCTTGAAAGTGGATGAATACCGCCTCCATTCTCTCTTTACATCGTTCATCCTACGATTCGTGACACGAAGAAGCCCCGCATTTTACCGGTTCCTTTCCCACGGTCAGCTTGCAATATTGATCTTAGCCTGCACTGACAGCGGAACTTTTTGTGGGTTTGTTCAAATAAACTTGAGGATAAAAAGGAGCAAAGGTCGCTAAACTACTACCCTACTACTATACTTCCGTACAAATGCCGCAATTAGTTCGGCACTGAAGGTGAGAAAGACTATCCTTACCGCATGGCGAACTTGGCAGAAACGGTCTTTCCGGCGCCGGATTCGCCAGAGACAATGATAGACTGATTCTTGCCATACTCGGACATGTCGAATATCGCCTCCTCAGCCACGGCGTAAACATGTGGGTCCAGCCCTCGTACCTGCTTACCCACGCCGCGGTACACCTAAAAGTACCATTTAATAACTTAAAGTTGAATATTATCTCTTGTGACTTAATTTAGGCATCGATTTATACAGCGATTGTAGGATTTATCGAGCAGTAATTGAATCTCATATCAAAACAAAACGAAATGATTTTCTTACAGATGTAATAACTGTCAACTTTTTGTGAGTGCATTATTCTTTTCTGCATTATGAAGCACAGCGCAGAGCAAAATTCAACGTTGCTAAATAACTGCGCGATCGCTCTCTTAATACATATTACAGTATTCTGATAATACGACATACTGTATGAATTATGTGTTCTATTTTTCAGTTAAATACGGTATTACACACGTTGACATAATTGTGATATTTTAAATACCTGAATCATTTCTTGGCCGTAGAGATGTGAGCAGTCCTCGTAAGGATTAATAGCCACGAGGACAATGCCGCAGTAGGTGTAGATCGTCTTCTGCTCCACAAATCGATAGTGTAGGTTATACAATACTGAAAATGTATGCATTACTCGCGCACTCCTTATATGACAAAAAGTATTGTAGAATAACTCTTTTTCTGATATGTTGACACAAAGTTGGGGACTTTCTGCAAGTGTATGGAATAGTTGCTACATGGATGAAACTATCTTATTAGTATAATGGGTGATTAATTTGCACAGTTTTTGAACTATAATTTTTCCAATAAAAATTAAATATTACTTATATAGCCCAATTTAAGAGAACTAACATATATGCGATTAAGAATAAGTAAAGAAAGCAATTTAACCTCCGTGAGTATAAACGTTAGAGTCACAAATAGAAAATACGA
>NIUQ01005497.1:0-10984 GCA_002796945.1 Plectus sambesii
CCCTTCCCTCTGTTCAATTTTTACACAGTAAGTCATAAATATTTTTTGCAATTTCAGAGGTGCTAGCAACAGAGCGTTTCTTACAATTACCAAAAATAAGTTATTTATTTATTTACTTTGGCGCTACAAAATCTGACACTTAAATAACTACAAAATTCTCTAAATACTGAACTGGTTGTCATAAAAGCTAAAATTTCAGTCACACTGTTATCTTCGTTCTTTCGCCTTTATTTTTGCCTAACTCTTAATTTGTGACCAGATAATTGAGCAAGTTAAAAACTAACGTGATGTTGTTATTGTTCCTTCGCCGGTATGCACAGTTCTGTCAGAGTTCAGAACGGCGGTCACTTGCTTCAAGTTGCTGTCCAGTGCGATTTCTTGAGAAATGCCGGTGCTCGACGCGATATCGGCAAGAATAACGCTATCTGGTCTCAAGCTATTTGAAGCTATTGCTGCCGCCTGTAAAACGAATGGTCCTTGAAACGGCGCTTAAATACATGACCGTAAGTAATGAAAGTTTGGAGATTATAATCAGTGTGGCATTGTGGCTTAACTACGGCAGCCATGATCCACTGAGTGATCAAACAGATAGTTTTAGCGTCAAATGTAAATCATGCTAAATTACACATTCACCCATTACACATTCCTACAACCGACGAATCGTCCCCGTATTTGCTGCGAACTCGAAATGGAAAAATGGAACACTCATAACAATGTCCTCTTGAGTTCTGCTCCTGAGGATATCTGCTCAAGACCACTATATGCCGAATAATTTTAAAAGTATTAAAGTACTGACGGCTTGGTAGTTTGCCTGAGTGGGTGGCATTTCGACGAAGCTGCCCTTGGTCAGTTTGGCTAGCTTCTTCAGCGAATCAATCGACTGTTGATCTTTATCATTAGCTGAGCAGATGCAGGCGCACGCCGTATCCGTAAGAAAGACGTTGATCTGAAATCAGTTTGCTCTGTTGCATGCGCAAACAAATGTGTTTCACGAGTTTCATATACGTTAAAACGTTTATAACGATTAAAAAATTGTAGCTCGGTCCGTGACTTTAAAGTGATGCGATTCTAAAGTGTTGGATTAATCAGAAAAATTTACGACTTTTTTTAACACAAAAGAAAACTTTATAAACTTTCCGGCCGATCCAATAGAATATGTGTGAGCTGCTTTAAACAACCTTTTACCTGAATGTTTTTATCTAATGCAGCGTCGATCACTTGCTTTTCATTGGCTGCGTCAGTAATACCACTATCGGTAAAAAGGATCATGACACTGTTCGGTAACGCCATCGATATAGCAGTAGTTATTGTTTGGTAAGTAGGACGCTGACAGTCACTGCCGCTCAACGACAAAGCGTTCAATGCCGACGAAAACCCGTCGAAATTCGTAGACGTCGTTGGTTCTTTGCCTAAAGCAAAGCTAAATTAGAAAATATGCTCGATATAAATTTCGGGAGAGATATGAGAGGATAATTCAACTCAATGAAGCTTAGATCCTCGTGATACTATTATCAGAGATAATAAGCAATAACCACTTAAGGAATACAAATCATTGAGATTGATGAAAATAGCCAGGCTCCCCCGTATTGTGTTCCTCAAGCAGTGCTATCTATTAACAGCTTGTGACGATTTGAGACCCAAAAATGGAACGAGAAATTGTTTGAGTATTGCATGTAATCAAACGATGTCAGCTTCACTTGATTGGCTATTCAGCACCGCTTACCGTGCGGCGAATTGAAAAGCCACTAGTCTGGGTATTGATTTTGAAACTGAGCGATCATAGCTCATTCATTTATCTATCGCCGTTCCTAAATAATATTATTGCTCAAAAATTATAAATAAAGCTCGGCGCGGCTGCTGACTTCCGAACGAAGTTTTCCTCGCGCAAAGCGAAGAATAAGCATGAGATGAGAATTCTTCAAACTCACCAATAGGAAACAGAATGTAGCTGCTGATTCTCCCAGGAAATTCGCTCGTTACTTGGGGAAGTTTGCTTTGCAGACTGCTGCTTATGAGCGGAATATCGTCAGTCATTCGCGTTCCGGTATCAACGACAAAAACTGCGCTAATGGGAGGCTCCTTTCCATAAATATTTTCTGTTGTATTAGTTGTTGGATCGCAAGACTGGGTGCATTTTGTTGGTTGGCAGGTGGCGTCAGGCGACTGCGACGATTGACAAAATAAAATGTCTGCCTTCGATCGAGCTGAAAGCGGAAAAGTTAACCTATTAGTTACAGTTTGAACAGCGTCTAATCGACGCATCGACCCCTCGCCGATTGTCAGTTGATAGATGTTGGCTTAAATATGACTCGAGCGTTGGCATTAATGAACACGTGGAGTACATGAACTGCAGCTGCTTATTATATTAAAACCCCAAATAACAATTTCAGTCACTGGTGCACTTAGATACGCCGGTCTAACCGAAGATGAAATCAGTATAAGTATCTGCTGTGCATGTATCAGCGATTTTACCGCGCCTCAACGCGCTGATCATTCGCCTGTTAAGGCACTGACTCTTCATAAAAGAAAATTGTGTAGCAAAGACTTAGTTGGGTCAGAGTTGAACACATCCCTTACTTAAGTACGTTACATATCACTTCTGATTTTTGGCATCCGACCAAGTTCTTGCCTAAACGCTCTTCAGCTTTATCCCCGTTTATTTTTAAAGTTTGCAGAATTCCCTTTTCATTAAAAGATTTTAAAACTCCTGTAAAGCATGTTATTGAAACAGTTAAAAACTGATTTATGAGATTCACTCCAATTATATTTTAATTTACTTTTAATTCCAAATATTGTAAATCAGCTAACATAAAATAAGTTTTCAAAGCAGATTGTTACCTTCGTCGATGCCACTCGCACAATCAACATTGCAGTCCTGGATTTTTGACTGATCCAAGCATGTCGTACTTCCACTTTCGCAAGAAAATTTGCCTGTAGGGCAGACAGTATTATTTAGCAAAGTAAAGAGACCTGAAAATATGCGAATAGCTCGGTGAAATTGAAACTTTTTAATTAACTTATAACTACCAGAATAATTGTCTTGAGCCATAAATGTCGCTTTCACCATTCGTTTCCATTGCTCACCAGCGGGATTAGTGCCGCCCACCTAAATTTTTGACGTATAAACAAAGTTCACCGGAGATTTCGCGCTTCTCGCCGTCCCTGCGCCGAGGAGGGAGAAATATGAGAAAGAGGTAACCCACCGATGTCAAACTGTTTCGTCCCTGCCTCAACTAGTGAAGTAAAATGATGAGATGTATGCAGAGTAGCCTACATTTACACCGTCTTTTAGGTATATTAACACAGCTGAGGTCGACTAATGTAAGAAACCAACGGCATTGGACTATATGGCTCCGGTTCAATAAAGAAACCGAAAAATAGTAAAATTTCTCGATCCACTTCATTGCGAGCACGCCTGCTTTGTTTGCAGAACATCTAATTCATTGCATTGCTTGTTATACCAAAGCTAAATAATCTTATACGGCTATTCTGCTACTAACATGACCTTATAACCAGATTTTAAACTGTCACAGGTAAGCAACTTGTTAAATAATCGCGATTTGCTTAGATGTCCAAAGCCGATGCATGTCACCTCGGTGCTCTTTCAATTCTAATCTCTTAGTTCATCCCTGAGATTGAAAAACTATTTTAAAATTAATTATCTGCTCCGATCCTCTAAACTAAGAACTCTAAGCTTCTTTTCATCCTATAAGTATATGTGCACGTACATATATAAACCAATTGGTGCAAGTGCAGCGTATAAATGGTTAACGCTCACCGTAACAAAGAAGTAGGAGCATGGAGCAAGGAAAGGACCAGCGCTGACGCTGTAGCCAGGAATGCTGGGTTCCAAATTTATTGCGTCGCCACGTCGAATTGTTTTACCCGTTTCAGCGTCAACTATTTCAATTGATTCAATTGGCCAGGTCGTCTTATCATCGTTAGAGTGTGCCGCCAAAACGTGAAAACGGCTTCCTGAATGTACATAAGTGAGCTAAACATTAAGTATGAAGATATGCTAATAAATGATAACGGCGTACCTAAAGTATAACTTTGCTCATATAATATGGATGAAGTATGGAGTCAAAATATCATAGGATATTTAAAAATATACCACAATAATTTCAATAAAAAAAGTATTTTATTTACCGCTATCGCGGCGAGATTAGATAATTTTGCTGATATTCTCGAGAGACTCTGTTTTAGCGCGTCGATTACTGCCAATTAAATTGTGCGAAAACAGTACAGCTTTTTGATTGATTAATAAAATATTTCGACTATATTATAAGTGTCCACTATGAATGTGGAGTACATATACTCTAGAGTTGTAATTTGAACGAAGCTAATCAGAAATTTATTTTAAGAATAAAATCGTTGACGGAAGATTGAATGCAGCATTCTGTTGAAAAAGAAAAAGCTTCAGCATTTCTTCGGACTTTTACGCATTATTGACCCATATTAAGCATGATCTCGGCCGTGCATATGTGTATTTGTAGCTTCAGCTGGTAAGAAAAACCGCATTTTCATTCTGGCAGTCTAACACTAACAAATAAGTGACTATTACTGATGCAGCTACACACACTGTTCTTGTTTGACTGTCATTCTTGTTATTGTCTAATTAATGAACAATAAGCGATACCGTATAGCGGACTAGTAGTGAGCGCTGGATTTGCAGATTTTGGATCCAAAGTGAAAATGACATCAACAGACGGCCATCCAACAGCTCCGACAGAAAGAACCACTGGCCCAATGGCGAAAGCGTCAATGGTAATCGTTTTGCCCGGACCAGGCGTCAGCGCTGAGACCGACTCGGCTACCGAGTCTGACGTGTCGACAATTTTATTTGATGGACTGACGTCTGTAATAAATAAGCACGCTAGTGATGGTTTTCTATTATAAACACTCTAAATTACCCCTATCTGTCGAATGCAAAATGTAAATGCAAAATGATAAAAGATTTCGTTCTACGTGGAATAGGAAAACAGAGCCTATTAAAAATACTTTAGTATAGATTAAGTGGAATGATAGCAGCATTTTTTGAAGGACGCGCTGAAACAGTAGATTGAAGGATTTAACCCACCGCTTAAAGTAAGTAACTTCTGATATATGCCAGCAAAAATTCAAAGTGAAAGAAAGAGAGCGGAAAATTATTTTTCTCAATTCATATAAAAACTCTCGGAACTTACTATCTCCGCTGAAATCGATTACGACTCCAACACCGTTAGCCAACGCGGTGACTGTGTTCAGTCCACTATCTACAGGTATCGTAACTGAAGCAGCGCCGCTCTGAGTTGAACTGCCGGCCAACTCAATCGCGTCGGGACGTAGATCCCTGGCCGTCAAGGCGACAATTCCATCAATAACAGTTGGATCAAACGCCGAGCCGACAAAAATGCCACGCGTCATTTGAGCAATTTTCTTCAGCGCCAACACTGTCGCATCGTTTTTCGTATTGTTACTCGCCGTGCAGATACAAACGCAGTCTTTATCGGTGAGAGCGATATTTATCTAAACAACAAATGTTGACAGACACTAGGCTTGCTTCTCGATGATAAATCAAATTTACCGTCAATCTTTTCTGAACAGCAGCTGTGTCGATTATGCGATTGACGAGGTCGCTGTTGTTGCTGGTGAGAACAGAATCGCCGCTGGCAACGAATACCGAAATGACTCCACCTGGATCGGCGCTGTCTACCGCTTGTTGAATGGCACTCAGAACACGCCGATTGCACTCTGTTGATCCGTCTGATATCGTTTCAAGTTCAGATATATCGCTTGCAAATTGCTCGGCTGTGCTCGACTCTACTGCGGGGAAATCTCTGTCTAAACGAATTCATTCATGAAATTGTTACAAAACATAAAGCTTCTTTCAGTAAAGGTGCAAAAAATGAAGACAGACTGAATTTTGGCGCCGATTCATAGTTATCCTTGAATCAGATGTTAGGCGCTCGACGAAATTCATTCAATTTTTGTATAAAACTGCAGAAAATGTTAACAAACCTGTTGCTCGGCTGATCGTGATTAATTCATATTTGCTGATTCGCAGAGGAAATTTCCGATCAAATGCCGGAAAGACGCGATGAGTGGCATTGGTTAAAGCGTCAAAAATAACCACTCCACGAGCTCCAATGTCAATCACATAGGAAGCAGAGACCGGCGGGTTCTCTCCATACAAATCTGTGCCATTGGGAGGCAAGCAGTTGGGACACTTGATTGGTACGCATTCGGCTTTGCTTCCATTGACAAAGAAATCCTGAGACGAGCACTGCTGCTTGAATCGAGCTGAAAAAAGCAGAGATACAATGCATATATTTGATTCTGAGTCAACAACTTTGGAGATATTTGGTTCTAATATCAGTTTTTCATAGGCATAGATGAAGAGGAATTGAGGGAGGCCCCCCCCCGCTTCTCATTTTCCCATTAATCTCTCCAGAGCGAATATTTGCACCAACATGTACGTATGTCGCTATCACATATCTAATACAGAACGATTAAGTGACATTCCAAACTATTATTATTAGGGTTGTAACGGGGACGGGGAATTCCCCGTTCCCCGGGGATTCCCCGTCCCCGTCCCCGTCCCCGTCCCCGGAATTTCATTTTGTCCCCGTCCCCGNAGCAGAGACCGGCGGGTTCTCTCCATACAAATCTGTGCCATTGGGAGGCAAGCAGTTGGGACACTTGATTGGTACGCATTCGGCTTTGCTTCCATTGACTAAGAAATCTTGAGACGAGCACTGCTGCTTGAATCGAGCTGAAAAAAGCAGAGATACAATGCATATATTTGATTCTGAGTCAACAATTTTGGAGATATTCAGTTCTAATATCATAGTTTTTCATAAGCGTAGTTGAAGAGGAATAGAGGGAGGTCCCCACTTCTCATTCCTTCACTGATCTCTCCAGAGCGAATATTTGCTCCAACATGTACGTATGTCGCTATCACCTATTTATTACAGAGTGACATTCCAAACTATTATTACTATTTGCGATATACTACACGAATTTCAATTTGAAGTTCTGAAGTTAATAATTCAATTTCAGAATCAAAACCTTCGTCGTTGGTATTTGGACAGTCTACAGCACAGTCCCTGAATTTTGCTTCGTCTACGCAGGTACCATCGCCGCAGTCGAACTGCCCGAGCAGCGGACAGGAGCCCGGAAAGCCATGAACAACCTCTGAAAATAGAATTTAATAATCGACTTGTTCAAAAGCTTTAACGGTTGCGTGATATGTTTCTTGTATTTTCAGATATACCAGAAGTAAATTTAAAATAGTTACGTTTTTTAATAGTACAGAATTAGGGGATAAAAACAGTGCACATGCCAATTCAAATAAATACTACGGAAACGCACGCATAGACACTCCGATTCTGCTGATGTTCATTTATAAGTGCTCGGCGATTTTGTCACAATTTGAAAGGTAAGAGAAAACTATAAAATAGCAAGTATTTATTGAAACTCCCCTACGATATGTATGCAGATTGAGAAAACGATCTAGTTCATTAGTGTTATCCCTGTACTGATTAGCCGCTTTTCAAGTCCCAATTTTATGAGCAATATACTATAACAAACAGAAAATTAGAAGATATCAGTGAAAATATTTGTTAAGACTGTTCTGGGGCTGCATTGAGCGCATGAATAATAGCGACGAATATACGTGTGTATCGTTCTACTCTAAATATAAATAGTAGAACCTACCGTTCGTTCTGTCAGAAACAACGAACGCGTGCTTTGCGATGCGAGCAACACTTTCGCCGCCGACATTTTTTCCGTATAAAACGATGTCGAAATGACGACACGGCGCGTCTATCGGACCGATCATCATTGTGTAGTCCGGCAGGCTTGGATTACTGTAAGCGGCTGGCATGCCCGTCCACAAAACTTTTCCAGAGGCACATTCAATCATATCCATGCGCTCAATTGTAACTTTGGTTTGCTGCGAATGGCTGAAGCCACTCAATAAGTAGTAAGGTACTCCTGAAAAGAGATAAAGTTAGTACTGTCTAATAATGCCAAAATAGGTGCGCGTGTATTGGAAGTAGGCGCTTCAAACGCATACCGCCACTTACTCAAAAAATGATCCTTTGCTTCGAAAATAGTAGCGATAAGAAAATTTCGTGCTCAAAAAATTTACTCTATGATAAAAGCAAAGAGCAATATCTACCAAATGCCGGGGCGTTTGTAGTGGTCGGTTGGGTGGCTTGCGGATTCGGCGACAGCGTGGCGAGTGTAGCTGGCCAAGCCAACGAGCGAACATTGATTATGATTTCTCCATTAGCTGTTCCACTAACAGTTAGCGGGTAGCCGGGATATATTAGAGGAGTAATAATCGACTGCGCGCTTGTCATGTTGAGTATTTTTGTGCCGAAGAAGACTGAAATGTACAAGCATAATAGGAATACGCAAAATCGTTAGAAAATATATAGGCATGTTCCAGCTGAATGGCGTCATTTTTGAATAATATATAATCTCATTTCTTCTCCATAAAAAGGAGCAATCACTAATATAAAATTATTAATGAGTGCATAAGTGATTTCTCCATTGACAAACATTTGCTTTTTCGACTGCTACCATAGTTCGTTCATAACAGAAGGAAAATTGTTGCAAAAGTTTGCTTACCGGTACTCCCAACCATTGTACTCCATTGTAATGAGGCTCCAACTGCTTCTGGAATTATCGAATCCATTCCCGAATCCAACGGAACAGATATAGACGCAGACGTCATGTTAGTAATTTTTCCAATTAACACCGCGTCCGGTCTCAGACTCAAAGTGGTTGCGGCTATCGCCTGAAAGCAAACAATCAAAATATTTTAATAATACTACATGGCCGAGATGAGCATTAAGCTGCTCCCACGGGATCCCATTCAACATTCTGAAGCTCAGCCCTCCTAAGTATAGAGCGATTGTTAAGATGTGAAATGGAGCAAGCAAAAGAAGGAAGAGACGACACTGCTCTTTATGGTGACACAAAACAAGACATGCCTTTGTGTCAAGGTCCTCAGCTTAAGAAGTTCATGAAGGACCAATTGGTTAAAAGTAAAGAGATTGAAACTGTCGAATTTCGCCTTAGATTTAAGCAGCGATTAGCAATAGATTTGGTATAACTTAAGTACTCTGGAAAAACCAAAAATTTTGCCTACGACGAAACTAATACTTTCGATGGCATCGATTCGTAATCGTCTGTGGGCAGATTGCAATGCCAAAGCATCACTCAAAGTCAATAATTACGACCGCCTGTTGTTGCTATGTGACAAGTGCTTAATTACTAAAATGTTGAAGGCTGCGTAAAATACGTAAATATCACATACCCGATTATAATCATCTGCTGTTTTCGTGATTTCGTAAAGTGAACCATGTGTCACCATGACGATATTCTTGAATGCCGCTATTGTCTTCTGATCCACATTCTGAGCGGTGCAGATGCAAGTACAAGAATCATCGCTCAGAATGACATAGATCTAAATCATATTATTTCAGTTATTGTACTGATTCAACTGATAAAACTAGAGCTGATCAATCAAATTAGAAGGTTTATTACTTTGAACCAGAGAATTACTTACAAAGAAGAAAATTGCAAGTGGAATCACAATCTGACGACTGTCATGCTTTTTAGTATGATAATGGCTAGCTGTTCCAGGAGTTTGCAATAAAAAACTGTACATAACTGTAATTTCAGTATATAACTTGACTGGAACAAGCGCGCAGCCTTTGTAGTAAAAAGGGAAATAGTACGGAATGAGTCAGGGAAATATTTTGAACGTTGCAGCAATACTACCCGTTAAGCCAGTTGTCTTACCTGCACCATTCGATCAACAGCTAATTTGATGACGTCAGCAGAGAGATCGCTGTCGTAGGCACTGCTGTCGGTGATAACAGTCAAAACGCTGCCCGGTGGAGCCAGTTTTAGCCCGGATAAGATACCCTGCATCAGTGATTTCTGGCACTCATCCCCACTCTTCAATTGCTGCGCTAATCCATCTTCTAACTGATCGATTGCTGACGAGTTGAAAGGAAGATTCACGCCTGAAAAGCACTGCTCGATACTAGGCTTATAGTTGCTTGCAAAATTGAGCAAAGCGCAAATTTTTGCTGTGAAATTAAAGAATTGTCCGTTGTTTCTTGTAAGATTAGTCTGTTTTCACAATTATGAATACTTCTCTTGGCGACAGCAGAAAAAAATATCAGTGAATTACCTGGCGCATGGCTGTCCCCGACTGGAACGACAATGAAATCGCTGATGTGGCCGGGAAATTGCGACTCCACAGCGGGAAGGTGTTTGGCGATCGCTTCCACAAAATACTTTAAATCGTCGCTCATTCGGGCGCCAACGTCGACGACGTAGATCGCCCATACACTCGTGTCGTTTGCGTACAGGTTTGTGTTATTTTTTGGTGGTACGCAATTTTGGCATTTAATCGGTGTGCAGTCCTTGTCGGCCGTTAAATTGCTGCGACTCACGCATACGGTAGACATAGTAGATCCTAAAGCCGGTAATTAGGTATGAACTGAAATATAACTATCCTTCTCATACAATTAACGCTCGCACAGGTTTAGTTAATATTTTTAGCGACCAAAACCAATCAATATAAAGAGAATCCTCTGCTAGCGATTCTCACTCTATGAAACGACACTAAGCTTGCGACTCTCTCTTCTTTTCCTAGCCATCCGCGATATTCCACTTGCAAAATGTATCATATATCAACTGAATTACAGTCTTCATGAGACGCGTATAAGGAAGCAGAAACAGAAGAAGAAACACTCAGTTTTCAATAGGATTTTGTGTGCCTAATCATGTAATCTCGACTACTCAGATTTGAATGTATTGCAACCTTCATCAGAGCCGTCAGGACAGTCGGCGACGCAATCGCGAATCTTTGAGCTGTCGATGCACACACCATTTCCACAATGCAACATTCCGTAAGAGCAATTGCCAGCGTCGCCCGGGAACTGCTCAAGCACATCTGAAATGCCAATTATTTAAT